>JAGVSP010004306.1:0-55987 GCA_022494985.1 Micrasema minimum
AAACCACTACTCGACCACTTCCCTGATTCGCACCTAATACGTTTCAGTACCAGTCCAAGGTATCACACATGAAAATATTAATAAAAAGAAAACTCTTATCAAAAACATAAAATAGAAAAGAAATATTCTCTTAGAAAATGTTAGTCTTTTAAGAAAATAATGGAAAATTCAATGGTAAAAGAATTCCCATAGAGCCTGAAGGAAAAAGCATAGGTACATTATGATTTTACCCGAAATAACCTAATATTTCTATTTTGTTATGGGAAATCAATACACATTATGTACGAATATTGTTATTGATCTTATTATATTATTGTTTGTTATCTCTCCTACGCAAACATACCAAAATGTGTGTTCAATCAAAGATATTATTTATACAGGACAAAAAATTCTCGATGTTTTGTTTGTTTTTTGGAGTAGACATTTTACTGTCGCTCACTGGATGTATGGCGCTTACGTCCTTTGCATGAGTAAATTATCTAAATCGTGTCGCATTTGCCGCGATATATATAATAGCATACTCCACCACGTGACTCGCAGCCGCTTTCCCATACAAACCTTTTTCTCGATTTTCTCCCTGGAATTCAACATCAGAGCAATGATTATTTCACACATTTGAGATATCGACCAGATGCGTGTTTGTATCGTCTTATTTTTTTAATAAATTCTTTATCTCCGGGAGATAAATACGATGCAAACACGCATCTGTTCGATATCTAAAATGTGTGAAAAAATCATTGCTCTAATGTTGAATTCCGGGGAGAAAATCGAGGAAAACGTTTGCGTGGGAAAGCGGCCGCGAGTCACGTGGTAGAGTGTGCTCTTAAAGCGCCCAGTTTCGTCACGTCCCGTGTGTTCTGTGCCACTCGGAAGGGGAATGGGGGAAGAGGTAATATTGTGACGTAATAAGAGGACAAATTATATTTCCAACAGAAAAGATATAAAAAGAAAACAAACAATAGTACGTGAAACAATCAACACGGGATTGTGGAATAATATGGCCGACTGGACTTAGAAAACAATGGATTTGACATTTTGAAAATATTTTTTTATTGATATCCCAACAGAGACAGAGAAACTTTGGAAACGAACGTGGATTATCTAGGCGTTATGAATCGGATGGGCCACTTGACGTATTACAACATTTCCTATTCCGCCCATCATCTGATAACCATACATAATGGCAAATTTTGACACATCCATTAGTATGAATTATCACTCGTCATTTCACATTAATTAATGAGATTTTTGACAGGTCATAACGCCTAGATAGTCCACATTCGTTTCCAGAGTTTCCCTGTCTCTGTTTGGATATCAATAATATTTGATATTAGCCCAGCATGGTATAATCCAGTAATTTGTCTACTAGGATTTGTACACATTCAAAATGTTGTTAAAAATATATTTTTGTTCATAAAAATACGTGAAATGATGCGATCTAGTACTTGAGAGTGGAAACGTGAAAAGTTGGAGTAATCGACATGTGTGGAGGAAAAGATATATGAATGTGGAAGAAAACCAAAAAGTGTACAAGGACAGAGCAGTGTGGCGGCGTTTTACTCTCTCTGCTTGTCTCTTCGAGAAAAAAGATGGATAGTTAGCTGTTGTTTTAGATGTCAGAAGTTTGGTTAGCCGCCGCGGCGCAATGGCTAAAACTATGGATTCTTTCTGGTACCGAATCTTCCACTCACATGAAAATGTAGGAAAGAAGTTCAATATATTTTTTTTCTTTTTTTGTTGATTACTGGTTGATGTTTATTAATAATCAAATACTTGAAATGAATTCACACAAGTAAAATAAAGCTTTGGCTGCGTTAACGTGCTACAATCCGTATACTAAATTATTAATGTTTGGGTAGAGATAAACACAGATAAAACCTAGGAGGTTCTATAATAATGATAAGGGGATGTAATTAACTAAAATTGTCGACAATACAAAATCTGGTCGATATCTAAAATGTGTGAAAAAATCATTACTCTGTTGTTAAATTCCAGGGAGAAAATCGAGGAAAACGTTTGTGTGGGAAAGCGGCTGCGAGTCACGTGGTGGAGTATGCTCTTAATAATATCTATCTAATTTCGCTTATTTTTGTTAAATAAATTAAATCTTGGAAAAAGGCCTCGTCCTATTTCTAAACCTTGTATTGATAGGTCTTATTTGGTACACACGTATTTTTCTAAGGTACGTTTTATTATTGCATACCGTTTTTGGGCAAAATAAACCCCTTTTTTTTTTTTTTTCCCCCCCCCGAAAAAAAGAAAAACAAAAACAAAAAAAATAAAAAGCAACTCAAAAATTTTAAAATTTAAAAAGGGTTTGTTAGGGTTTGGGGGGGTGGATTTAATGTTTCCCCCTTTAAAACCCCCCCCCCAAAAGGGCCCTTTTCCCCTATATTTGGGAACCCCCCCCACGCCCTGGGTGTTTTTATTCCGTTTTTTTTATTTTCAAATGTAAAAATTTCTAATTTTTCAAAAAAATAATTTAAATTTGGGGGAAAAGGGCCCCAAAAAAAAGAGGGTATTTTTTTTCCCCCCCTTTTAAAACTACTCTTTTAATTTTTTGGCAAAAAAATACAAATTTTTTGCTTTTTTTTTGAAAATTGGTTTTTTTTGAAAAAATTTTTTGGGTTTTAAAGGGCGAAAATCCCGAAAGAGGAAACAATTGTCTGGGGGGGCCCAGGCTAAATGGAACCCCCAAAATAAATTTGGAAACAAGGGGTTTTTTGAAATTCAAGGGATTTTTGGGAAAAAAGTTTTTTTTTTTTTGTTTTTATTTGGGGGTTGGTGTTTTTTAAGAAAAAAATTTTATTTTGGGGGAATTTTAAAAGGGGGGGTTAAAAACTTTGAAACCCATTTTTTTTTTTAAAAGCCCTTAAAAAGGAAATTTTTAAAAAAATTTTTTTAAAAACTTTTTCTTTTTTTTCCCCCAATTAAATTAAAAACCCAAACCTTTTAAAATCCATTTTTAAATTTTAATTTTTTAAAAATTTAAAAAAAAAAAATTTCCAAAAAACCCCCGAAAAATGGGGAAAAAAAGCAAAAAAGTTTTTGTATAAAATTTAAAATTTTTTTAAATTTTAAAAAATTTTTTTTTTTTGTTTTTTGGAAATTTAAAAAGGGGGCCCCCCGGGGGGGGGGGGTTTTTTTTTTCCCTTTTTTTTTGGGGGTTTAAAACCGGGAAAAAAATTTTTTTTTTAAAAAAGGGGGGGGGTTTCCGGGGGGGTTTTTTTTTGGGGGGGGGGGTTTTTTTTTCCCCCCCCGGGGGGGGGGGTTTTTTTTTTGGGGTTTTTTTTTTTAAATTTTTAAAAAATTTTTTTTAAAAAGGGGGGAAAAAATTTTTTGGGGGGTTTTTTTTTGAAAAAATTTTTTTTTTTTAAAACCCGGGGGGTTTTTTAAAGGGGGGGCCCCGGGAAAAGTTTTTTTTTTTTTTTAAAAAAAAAGGGGTTTTAAAAAAAAACCCGGGGGGGTTCCCGGGGGGGGGCAAAACAAAGGGTTTTTTTTTTTTTTTAAAATTTTCCCTTTTTAAAAAAAAACAAAAAATTTTAAAAAAATTTTTTTTTTTTTTTTTAAAAAATTTTTCCCCCCCCAAAAAACCCGGGGAAAAGGGCCCCCCCCCAAAAAAAATTTTTTTTTTTTTTTAAAAACCCCGGGGGAAAAAAAAATTTTGTTAAGGGTTTTTTTTTTTTTTTTGGGGCCCCCCTTTTTTAAAAATTTTTAAAAAAAAATTTTTTAAAAAAAAATTTTTGGGGGGCCTTTTTTTTTAAAAAAAAATTGGGAAAAAGGGGCCCTTAAAAAAAAAAATTTTTTTTTTTTAAAAAAAAATTTTTTTTTTTTTTTAAAAAAAAAAATTTTTTTTTTTGGGGGGGGGGTTTTTTTTTTAAAATTTTTTTTTTTTTTTTTTTGGGGGTAAAAAGGAAAAAGGGGGGGGAAGGGGTTTTTTTTCCCCCCCCTAAAGGGGGAACCCCCCCCGGGGGGGGGGCTTCCCCCCACCCCAAAAATTTTTTTAATTTTTTTTCCCCAAAAAAAAAACCCCCTTTTAAAAAATTTTTTTTTTTCCCCAAACCCCCCCCCCCCCCCCCCCCCCCCCCCCCCCCCCCCCCCCCCCCCCCCCCCCCCCCCCCAAAAAAACCCCCCCCCCCCCTTTTTTTTTTTTTTTTTTCCCCCCCCCCCAAAAAAAATTTTTTTTTGGGAAAAAACCCCTTGTGGACGGGGCTGTTGGCTATTATTTAAGAAGAAAAAATTTCTTTGAATAATAATTATTTTAGGCTATGTAAACAAATATAAATAAATACTTACATGTAGAAAGTTACACCATCTTTTTTGTTAATTTTATCCGTACGGTTTTTACACGGTTTCACTACCTAGTAAGGCATTTCGGAATGTTTTCTGAACGTCCGACTCGGCCGGCGGTTAAAGAAATACTGAATACGCGTCTGGCGGAGTTGGAGGATTTTGTGGAGTTGAAATGTCATTAATTTTTTTGGGTTCAGTTCAAATCTAAGTGTATTAATAAATCAATGTCTGTACCTCATTATATTTTTATAGATACGATGTTATGCCATTGAGGAGACATACAAGTATACTGCATTTTGTCCAAGAATGTAAATTACGTTGTGTTATCATAATCTTGTCAACAGAGCCGTAATATTGAAAGGTTTTTCGAGTTTTTTGTATCCGTTAAACAATTTCTGTTTAAATTTATGAGGGATTTGGGGAGATCAACCCTCCTAGATGAAAATGTTAGTTTAATACGAGTCTATACCCCGTCGTGGTATATTGGTGAGTGGTTAAGGTACTGTAAGTTTATAGGTTTTTAAGATCAATGATTTAGCCGCGTCGACATATTTTAATATAGTTTTTTCAGGAATTAATCTAATAGTATTTGTAAAGCTAAATTGTGGTTATAATTAATTCTAGATCTAAAGTTGTGATTTTTCAAAGAATGGATACTCGCAACCATGAAATTATGATAATTTTATTATTTTTTGCAGGACGAGTTACCATGATACATAAAACATATTATACATATAAATAATGACTAAGAATAATAATTCATCATAAAATAAATCGCAAGCGAATGGAGGCTGTTATTTTTTTTTTAAAATAATCATTTTACACGAGAAATTAATCTAACGACTAAGAATGTTAACTTAACATTTTCTGTACACAAAAAATATTTAATTCGTGATATCTAGGATTGGCTCTGAAGCGTAAGGCGTATCATCTTGTCTTCATGTAATAAATGATCAAGATAAACAGCGATTACTGAAGAAACAGAAAATAGTTCTATCAGTAAGTAGCTGCTTCATCATCATCACCATATCCGCTCCCCATGTGGAATATATGGATTTCACGAACTGCCTCCAAGCTAAGTGATCGGCCGCCAGCTCCCGTGCATCCTTCCAAGTTAGGTCCACGTCCCGTAATTCTGCTTAACGCTAATTTATTTTAAAGTGTTAATGATTTAAGGTCGGTACGTATACCTATACAGGGTGTAACAAAACTCGATTGACAAGCGGGAAACCAGTTTTTTTTATATTTGACCCTTAGTTTTCGAGAAAATTAAGTACGAGATTTTTTTTGCAAATTGTTATCAAATATCATGTATTTAGTTAAATTAATACTATCCATAAAGAAAACAAAATAAAAAAATGCGCTTTAACCAAAATTTGTGCAATTTTACTTAATCTGCCATACTTATGAAAACTTTTGTGAGAAGAAAAAAATTTTTTTTCAAACTCAGATTAAAAAGTCACATTACACAATCGTTTCCAAATACGATGTAGATTCACCAGTTTTCGTGTTGTACTACGAGTTTTGTTACACCGTGTAACAAAACTCGTAGTCACATCTCTGAGCCTTATTAAAAATGAAATAAAAAAATCTGAAATTTTTGTTATATTATGTAAATATTAAACTTTCATTTAACGTACTTGTTTGAAAAATTGAAAAAAAAAACAGAACAATTATGAAACTTTTCATGACATATTAATTTAATTCAGATTAAAAAAATATACATAGATGTAGGTCGGGTGAATTAATGAATAATAAAGAGACGAATATAATCCATAATTTATAAAAGTAAATTGGATTTATTTAAACGCAAAGGAATCGTTTCCTTATGTAATCAAACGGTAAAAAGCCAATTTGAAGCCTTCGGCAAATCTTCTGATCCTGCTAACCAGTCAAAGGACCTTTTCTACGAAAATAAAACAAAAAGTAATGTATACATAACGAAATAATATTTAAAAATTTCAAGGAAACGAAATTTAAAATTAATTTCTCTGAAACCGATATCTGGTTTTGTGAAAAAAATCCGTGTTTTTCTACGAAGGATTTGGACATGGTCAAAATGTTATAATTTTTCCTGACTATTAAACATTTATTATTTGAATGCGGTTTTTTACATAAAAATATTTCATAGGTGATACTAGACTGGCTTTGAAGCGTAACACTGATCATTTTGACGTGTAACAAATAATCAAGATTCAGTGCACTTGCTGTACTAATAGAGTGCCCCATGCACCATAAGGGAAAGCAGGGGTTGTAGTGGTTATACATCATACATTAAGGAAATTTACATAAGAAATATTAAAAATGGTTTGAAAATAAAGTGCGTGGATGCTTTGAGCAAGGATTCTCTAGAAGGGGCGTTTCCATACAAATTTCTAAAAATAAATGCTTCCTAGGGTTAATTTCGTAACACCTTATTATTATTAAAAAAAAAGCATATTTACAAAATGGTTATCACACATATTAGACAATCATTTTTACATAATACATTTAAATAGCAAATGTAATCAAATAAATAATACTACTTCTACAACTTTCCCTTGTCCGCATCCAATGGGTGTATAGGGCACTGCATTGGTATACCAAATGCAGTGTATCTTGATCTTTATCTTGGCATAGTTATTGAAATATTTTGGTAAATCATAAGAACTCAAATGTTTCTTTACTTTATTTATTTTACTATACCTTTAACTTATATAGAATTATGATTGGCAGAATAGGTGGACTTAAAAAAAGCTCTTTGACCGTACTAACCCATTTCTTGTGAGTGTACAGATATGAATTTACTCCGAGCACAGAAAGCAAACAAAAAGCCGAAAGTGCAAAATTATGACTTTTCTTAGACACACATGACCGATACATGACTTACATCATGTATTAAGTTAATTATTAGGATATTATTTGAATCTTGATAAGTCTTTATTAAGTTAATATTTGATGTAAACTTCACCATAATATGCAAACTACATTATATATTTTTTTTAAATTCTATAACTTTTGACAAATAAGTAAAAAAAAAAATTGAACTTAAGCGTAATCTTTTTATGATATTTTTTGCCTCGTTGATCCGAGGTGGAGCTTACGGACATAGCTAGATGACTCCAAAGATCCTGACAAGGCCAACACCTGGATAAAAATACGTTTAAAAGGAATAACAGGTGGTATGAATAATCAACCTAAAGGTCCTAAAGTATACCTTTATTTTATTACCTTAAAGTGTGTGGGTCATTTGTGGATGTTCCTCCATGCAATCGTAATCCCCGGATTTATCCCTGGAATTGTCAAAATTACTTACGTAGATATTTACTAAAAGGATTTTCAATTTTGGAATAATTATCTTAATCAATACCAGTAACTTCATTTAAGATTTATTAATGCGAATTCCTGCAGATTCCCATATAAATTACTGCAGTAGTATTTTATTTTTTGCCACTCGAGAGAGATTTTAAAAAAACTCACTGAAGAAGATTAATATTAAATAATTATGTTTAAGGTTTTGAAACTATTTGTACAAACTAATATATGTTGTTAATATTAGGACATACGTAAAAAAATAGGCATGTACTATTTTAAGAATAAATAACATTTTCGAATGTGGAATATTTTCCAATAAAAAGCAACTTCCCAAATTGTACAAATTTTTATTTAAGTCTAGATCACTGAAATACATTTTATAAATTAAATTTGTTAAATCACATTCTTTTTAAATAAGTGTTTAATATTTGGACATTAATAATAGGCACTCTATTTTAGAATAAATAACATTTTCGAATGTGGAATATTTACAATCATACGCACTCACCACATTTTAAAATTTGGAATTAATAATCACTCGAGTAGATACTCAATACTGACTGAATTTTCAAATTTGGAATAATCTCGAACAGTTACGTACAGATACATTATAAAGTTTGGAATAATTTGAAATTCACCCGCTCTTCCGCATTTCCGCCCCTCCGTGGGCGGCCCCCTCCGCCCTCTGCATCGGCCAGGGTATATATAAGGGCGGCAGTTCCCTGGCGATCATTCTCTCAAACACCCGCCGCGACGGTTACTTGAACGCGACCTGCCAGCCTAACACCCCTATCTTACCTGTTGAAGTTGAAAAACTTTATATCAATCAGACTTTAAAATCTCCGCGATTTCGGCCTAATTTTGGAGTGTAATTTAGACGGTGCATTTTGCTGATACTGAAAACTGTAAGTTACATTTTTTTAAAATAACTATTTTACTCTTTTTTTACATTTTTAAGTATGTATACCTACATACTGGTAATACTTATCCGCACCCGATGGTGCAAAGGGCACTGCATCGATACACCAAGTGCAGTGTATCTTGATCATTTTATTACATGGTATTATGTAGGTAAGTGAGCGTTTATTTTGAAAATCTTCCTAAAATAATAAAGTTGAGTTTTATCTGTAGAAAATATGTATTTATATTATAGAAACCTTCAAAAAAACATATTTAAACAAACCTTGTATTAAAATGACTTAATAAACGTGATAAAATATAGAGCTCAGAATAAAATCATTATTATACTAAAAATAAGGGTTGAATTTTATCAACGTATTTATGATATGTAAGTAGGTATCTTAATAATTTAATGCCTGTATAAATTTTAAAAACTAACTTATTCATTCATACATCCGCTTTTCATAATATTACGTATTGAAAAAACTAATATTATTCGGAGATATTTTATTTTCTGTCATGATTTTGGCTTTTAGTAATTTTCTATTCTCTGCTGCGAAACACGCAAATGTAATCAATAAAAAAAGCCCAAATTTTAAAAATAGGTTCCAGAAAAATATGCCTATTTAATCGGGTGGTCTAAGGAAGAAATCTTTAGGTTCAAATTCCACTCCAGTACAACTTGTTTCCTGCTTTCTATTTTAAAGCAACCCCGAAATTGATATGTAGTCGAATTTAAAGACATTAAAGACAGTTCGGTAAATTTGTTTTTATTTAAAATAGTGTTGCTATTTTACTAAGCATTTTTCGTGATTTCGTATTTTTACGGGAGTTGCATCCTAAGATAAACCTAAATATGTATTTTAATATTTTACGTTGAAGAAAAAATGAAAAACGTTAAAATTATCAATATTTATATCCAAGGTATCAAAAATACTCAAGTATACTCAAGAAATCCATAGTTTTAGGTGAAAAATAACAGTTTTATAATTTTTCATTCAAAATGTAGGTATAAAACGCGGATAATTTTTTAAACCATATTTTGGATTTTGACTATTTTTTATTAATAATTTTAATTGCGTATTATTTGTTTGTTCAAAAACAATATTTTGAATCACTGTCCCAGGTATTCGCCAAGAAATACGCGTAGGTAATTTGGAAAAATACCCGGCTAAAATCACTAAAATGCGTCGCCTGAAATCAATTATATTTATCATCGCCTGAAATATGATATATTTATGAATGACGAGGTGTTTTGACTCATGGGTACAACGAAATCTCCACCCTAGACTGTTTTAAAGACTATTGATTCTTTTTCGGTCCAGCACAACTCAACCGATTTTTTCAACAAGCTAAACCGCAATTTTAAGATTGCCAGTTTGATAAAAAATACGGATAAATTTACGAGATGTACGCGAACAAATGCTTGCATTCTCCAAACCACTGTCTCAGCTTATGTATTATAACTATCGTTTCCATCACGCAAACCAACCAGAGTCGGCCCAAAATAACAGTAGTAGGGAAACGTTAGTTACTAACCCCGGTCATTATTTATTAGTAAGTACTACCACCCGATGGAGACCGGCATGCCGCCTCGCCAGGCCCCCAATCCCGGACATCCACCCGAGCATCCGCCGTCAGTCAGGGTCTTAACATGAAAGAAAGAAATCAATAATTCAGAAGGGTTTAGGGGAAAAATAAGGTAGGGGCAGAATGCACGTATGCATCTCACACTATCATCCAATCTTCTCACAGATAGTTAAATAAACAAATTATTGTAATAATATAATTGTCCGTCTAGTGGTTTAATAACGCTACACCACAAGGCATTGGTTACTGGTTCGATTCCTGTCGCCGACAATATGAAATATTTATTTAAATTCAGTTTTTCAAATCAAAATATTTCATATTTGATATCTTGGACTGGCAGGGTGCTGAAGCGCATTGGTGTACCATTGGGTGCGGATAAGGGAGAGTAGTAGTAGTATTTACACGTAATTTTGGAAACGAATATAACTAGGTACACGGTTTCCATGGTATGTGCGTACAACTAATTAAACCCCGTAACTAGAGTTGTTTAGACTGAGAATTTCAGGTGGGTTATAATCATCTCAATTATATGTAATATGTGTGGTAATCAATTTAATCGGAATGCTCGATTAGAATTCTTAACATATGAATAATCAGGCTGAACCTAATATGAATATGTGAAGTAAAGTGTATGTCTACAATATCCGAAAATAATAAGCGGCCACTTGACCTATTATAACATTCCTCATTCCGATTATTAGCGATATCCACACCACCTAATTGTATTTTGTATATATATATGTTACGCGTTCCAATTTTCTGTGAAGTTAAGTACGTAGTAACTACTTACTTAATAGTTATAAAATATCAATCTGAGAATAAAGGGATGTTAAAAAATGCTGAACATTTTTTCTACATTTTTTTAAAACCAGACCAAGGAGAATGATTGAAAAATCACAATTTACAATGTGCTTTCATATAACTTACTTAGAAAAAAAATTTCGGTCGTTTAACTCAGTTTAACCTGACCGGGAATCAGATAGCCTGAAGTTAATTTATCGTTAATAAAAAAAAATTGTCATTAAAAAAACGGTATTTAAAAATAAAATTGCGCATCGTCAACTTATCTTGAAAATCCTACTCTTAGAACTAAAAAAGCAATCCGTATAGAAAATACTATATGAAATGCATTTCAGTTATGTAGGTACCAACTATATTATAGGTACCTTTATTTAAACTATGATGCCATTAAGGTACCCTTAAAAAACCCTTACTAAAAAAACCCTTTTTAGAAGACTTATTTTACTTTGATTTTGATTTTTTTTTAAATTTATTTAGTTTATTGTCATAAATACAGGGTGTAACAAAACTCGATGTACAAGCGGGAAACTGGTGAATCTACATCGTATTTGGAGACGATTGTGTAATATGCCTTTTTAATCTGAGCTAAAAAAAAATTTTTTTTTTCTACTCACAAAAGTTTTCATAAGTATGGCAGATTAAGTAAAATTGCTCAAACTCTATTTAAACGCGTTTTTAAATTTAGTTTTCTTCATGGATAGCATTAATTTAACTAAACACACGATATTTGGTAACATTTGAAAAAAAAAATTGAAAAAAAATCGTACTCAATTTTCTCGAAAACTAAGGGTCAAATTAAAAAAAAAATCTACAAATCGACTCCAAATATTATGTAGATCCACTGGTTTTCCGCTTGTACATCGAGTTTTGTTACATCCTATATATTATTATCTTAAATTTTTAAAAGGTAGGTAAATCGGAAAACGAGTGAATGCTGTGATTTCGATTAGAAACTTGAATTGTATTTTTTTAAAGTTTTCTATGCAAGTAGGTACCAAGATATAGTTTTATGACACTTTAAGTTAATCTATTAATCCGTGTCAGCAGAATTTTTCCAAAATCACTAGCAAACGAGTGGAGGCTGGTAATTTAAAAAAAAAACAATTTTCCATCAGAAACATCAAATTGTTCTGTCAAACTGTTCAAACGGCTCAAAATCCCATCCCGCGGTATTTGTTTGTCGATGCATCCCGCCCTACGATATGTATTTAGTTATTTTCAATGGCATTTCTCAAATTTGGTGCATTTTTCTGAAGAAATGAGGGCAATATTGAGGCTCACAATATTGTTCATATGTACCTGCAGAGCATGTAACAAATTATCAAGATTCACTGCACTTGGTGTACCAATGCAGTGCCCTATGCACCACGGGTGCGGATAAGGGAGAATAGTAGTAGTGAGGTGTAGGTAACACCTATAACTACTGACTGTTGTTTTAAAAAAAAGCATTTTCGAGTTCTTTGTGTTTTGCACAGTTTAAACCCGCGCTGTGCAAGCGGGTGCCCTGCAAGGCGTCGGACCCTCCGCCGGACGCATTTATCATGTAATGGCGTCGGGTGATTTTGTTTTTTTTCGTAGCAGGAATCAGGTTCAATCAGTTCTTTTAAAATGAACATTTATGGCTTTATATTATGTTTCAATTTCATATAAATACAAAATTGACACGCTGCGGAAAAATAGCAAAAATTTTGAGTAAAAATATCGACGAGCAGAATAAAATATAATATATATCTAGATAAAATAATCATTATAAAATTGTTCGAGTGTTACTCACAAAAAGAAACTTAATACTGTTGAATTATAACGAGTGAATAACATACAAAAAATGTAAAAGAATTATTATTTTTCAACAGTATTTCAAGCAGTATTTGCCTTTTATAAAAATGTAATATAACATACAGTACACACACATCGCTTTCACATGTTGAGCAATATTGTCAGGCTTACGCTAATCCGTGAGATTAATTTATTTTTAAAAAATTTATAAATATTTTTATTTTATTTTTTTACGATTTAAATGGAACCAGGTAGAGATTTAAAAAAGGAATTACGTACGCATTACTTTATTTTCAGTCCACTAGACAATTTTTGGTTCCAATTAACTAAAATCATGAAATGAAGCACGCTTTTGTTTTAAACTACTTATTTATTTTTAAAATGCCAACTGGTTTCGGAGTAACTACCCTTTTTTTAGGTACCAGGTTATCCACTTGAAAAAAAAAATCTTAGTTGGGCGACTTATTTCTTTTTAATGTATTATTATACAAAACGCTTTCAGAATAAATAAGTAACTACTTAAAACTTAAAACAAAAGTGTGTTTTATTTCATAATTATGGAAAACTACAGAGCGAGTTCTACAAACATTGAGTTAGCTAAAATCATTTGTTTTCTAATATTTTTCTTAGATTTTGTCTGAATTATTGTCAACCATATTGAATCGGTGCAACACCGCCTACTCAGAAAAGAAATCATGGATGATCGGTCTGGGGAGAGATGATTACAGCTATGAAGATATGGAGTCAATGCAATGTTGAGAATCTGTAGTCTTCAAAAGCGTAGAACTAACATTGATTCCATTTTCATATTTAAATTGCTAAATGGCATGATAGATGCACCATCTTTACTGACTAAAGTGACTTTTTGTATTCCAGTCCGTAGGTTGAGAAATAATGACGTGCTGTTCCTTAGTCACCACAAAACTAACTATGGTTTTCATGCCCCATTGTCTCGTTTGTGTCGTATTGTAAACTCAAGACGGGATCTGGACTTTTTCGGTGTAAGTCTATCAAGATTTAAACATTCACTGAAGTAGACCCGATCCTGTCTCGAGTGTATCCACATTTTATTCTAACTTCTTAGCTTCACCAATTTAATGTTCTGTCACCTATTTTTGATACTTGTTATCCCTATTATGCTTACCTATGTATTTAAAATGGTTTTTTCCGTAAATATAAAATAAACATGAATTTATCTTATGGTGCTCATATATATCCCGGGATAACATTAATTTTAGACGCAACCTTATCCTTATTTAATTTACAAAGTTTTCCATTTAAAAATAGCTTCATACACAAGTAGTACGGTTGCCTTGGCTCTACGCTGTAGTTTATGATAGGATGATGCTTAATTAATTTTCTATGGTGTAAAGGAATAAAGTAAAACGTAATTATGTTAGAAATGCACTAATTAGATTTAATTCTTAATATATTACTTATCCTTTGTTAAATATTCACGGTGCACGATGCACAAGGCTATGCTATTTATGTATGCTATTTCGTTTGTACGGTAAATTAAATTCAATTCTAATAATTATGTACCTACCTGTACTGTACCCGAGAGCTAAAAACTCATTTTTAAAATCTTCGTTTTTTCAGGAGACGTTATTTAGCCGTAGCTTGCTGTATTTCTCTTAATTATTTTATTCATTAATAGTGAAATAACAGTTAGAGAGAATATAAAACTTTAAAAAAAAATCGAATCGAAAATCGAACCTACAACTACATCAGTAAAATACCTCAAAGATCGTGCGTTAATATACATGGTGTAACAAAACTCGGTTTTACTATTACACTGTAAATAAATATTTTTTAAAATTTTTGTTAATTTTCATCATTTTGAGAAATAGCAAAATATTCGTCTGGTCAATATGAGGATGTAATATCTTTTATGTGGAGATAGTATAACAATTAATCAATGTCAACTGACAGTCGCCTTTATATCAATAAACATTAAAAACTCGAATAAAGACTCATTAATTTACTGATATATTTCAAAAGAAATTGATAAGTTTCCATGAAAGAGAATAAACATATTTTAGTCGTATTTAAGTAAATACATATTGCTTATACTTATTACTTTTAAATTTAAAATAATAGTTAGGAAAAGCTTTTACATTATATAGTATTGGTGATCCGTGCCCAGATAAATATAATATCTAATATTATATTCTTATTTTATTGTATATTATATTCTTATTTTTATGGGGTATTTAAGAAAAAATACATGATTCGTACCTAGCTCATCATCGTGTAATACCGTCAAAACTATTTATTATTTTTTTATTTATTTATTAACACTCCACATATTTTCGTGTATAGTCACAATAGTTCAGTAAACAGAAAGATGGCGGCTCACTCAGTAGCGACCCCTGACAATGATCTGGCCCCGACTCACTAGATAATCCGTGTCGAGTCAGGGCATTTTCAGTGCAGCAGTGTACATTTACATTTACATAATTAATGTATGAGACACAGCTTTCGGCATTAATATACATAAAAAATAATAAAAAAACAATACAGTGAAAAATCCTTTGAAAATTCACTAATTCCTGTTTCCGTAATCCCAGTGGATTAATGCAGAAAATTGAAAGCATAATAATTGCTCTTGACAAACATTTCCAAATTTTCTCTTGTAATTTGCATACATAATTACAATAGTCAGTCAATTGTACCAAATGAAATTTTAAATAAACTTATTTAACGTGCAGTGCTAGCAAATCTAGCATAATAATGTTACCATTTGTATTTACCTATTGTCCTGCCCACCCCTAACTAAAGCTAGCTTTATATGGGACAGTAAACTGTACAGTTTGCTGTGCAGTCTGAAAACTGTCCCGTATAAAACGAAAACTGCATGGCCGACGCCGATACGACGTTTGGCTGACATGACAGTCAATGTTTTTTTAATGTAAACGCTTAAGAAGATATTGTTTAATTGTATGCTTTTAAAAACGCAAAAAAACAAATAACATATTTACATTTTTAGATATATATAGAATTTCCTGTTAGCAAACATACGATAGTAATTTACAATCGCGCTTAAAAAATACACACATTTAGCGTGTCTTTTGACAGACTTCACAGTTTTCTGAACAAGAAACGGTACAGTTTTCTGAACAAGAAACTGCAGTTTTCAGTCCCGTATACAGTCCGCATCATCATCATCATCCCTTCAGCCCGTTGAGGTCCACTGCTGGACATAGGCCTCCCTGCCGTCTCCACTCCTCCCGATCCTACGCCGCCCCCGTCTTCCAGCAGACTTCCTCATGTCGTCCACCCATCTCATCGGTGGACATCCTTGAGGCCTCTGATTTCTCGGTCTCCACACCAGAACGCGTTTCGTCCATCCGTCGTTCGTCATTCTGGCTATGTGGCTAAAGTCCGCATAACAGATCTTTATTATAGATTTTTACAATATTGCTAATATACATTAAAAATGTTTAAGGACATTTTTTGTAAAAAAAAAATTATTTAGTGACATGAAAAAATAATGAAACGGGGGGATTAAAGTACCGAATTTATAAAATTTGTCAATTTTGTGATGTTTTTTTTAATCATAAATTATTTTTGGCACAAATTTAAATAAACGCACTTAACAACATTTTCTTAATAATAATTTTTTTCTCTAGTAAAAAAACAACATTTTGAATGTATACAAATACTTGTAGACAAATTACTATATTATACCCATGCTGGGCTAATATAAAATATTATTGATATTCCAACAGATACAGGGAAACTCTGGTAACGTATGTGGATTATCTAGGCGTTTCAGGGCTTATGGCCTGTCATTGGCTGGGTTAAGTGGCCGCTTGACGCACTACAACATTCCCCATTCCGCCCATCATCTGATAACCATACAAGACTTAACCCAGCCAATATAAGGTCATAAGCACTGTAAACGCCTAGATAATCCACATTCGTTTCCAGAGTTTCTCTGTCTCTGTTGGGATATCAATAATACTTAGTAATAGTTGATTGTTTTTAAAAAATATAAGTAAATCAAAATACAAAGATTTGCGTTATTTTTCATTTCAAGGAAAGTAAAACATGAATAACAACGGTTCTTTTTTGATTTTTTAAAATTATTATTATATTTATTTAGTACGATATAATTTGTACATAGATTAGTATTATTACATTACGCATTTTTTTTTTCTATAACTATTCTTATCCTATCATGATACATTTTTCAATTTTGCTATAATATAATACCTACACTAATATTTTTCACATATATTTTTTACATTTAACCTAAAATAACTTTACATTTTGTTCATTTCTTATTTCATCTGGAATCTCCTCATACATTTTAATGCCCTTATACATTAGACAATTCTGTGACATAGTTTTTTTCTTTTCTAATCTTATATTTTTTTAACCTCTCGTTTCATATTTATGAAAAAAGTCATTGTTTTTTAATTGGTTTTGCAAATATCTTGGAGTTATCCCTTTAACAATATTGTTAATTTCATTATTGTTAATTTTAATATTGTTAGCAGCATTATATTCAATTCTTTGGTCTACTGACATAATATTCAAAAGTTTAATAATGTTTTAAATGTTTGTTCTTCTACTGCACTTCAATATGATTCGCATGGCTTTCATGAAAAAATAATAACTTTTCTCAAAAGCCGCGTAAATAAAGCTAAAGTATCTTTTTTGTATGTCTAAATCATCATGTCTGCCTCGTAGCATAGTGGAAGCGCATTTGGCTACCGTGCATGAGGTCGCGGGTTCGATTCCCGCGGGGGCTCCCATGAAATATTTATTATTAACTCAATGTTTGTAGCACTCACTTTGTAGTTTTCCATAATTATGAAATTAAACAACTTTTGTTTTAAACTACTTTTTTTATTATTTAACTCCAACCGGTTTCGGAGACACTACTCCTTCATAAAAAATAAAATTGTTTGAAAGAAGAATTAGTAAAACATTTGTTCTCATAAATCTGTCAACTGTCAACCACTTCAACATTTTTAGTTAGCGACTTATTACTTAATTTTAAATTATTTTTATACAAATCCCTGATGAAGGAGTAGTGTCTCCGAAACCGGTTGGAGTCAAATAATAAAAAAAGTAGTTTAAAACAAAAGTTGTTTAATTTCATAAATATTTATTAACTTATAATTTTCATATTTATATTTCATGTGACACCTTGGATTGGTAGTGAAGCGTATGACTGATCATCTTTAGTAAAATTATGGTGTATCGATGCAGTGCCCTATGCACCATTGCGTGCGGAATTTGTAATATGAAGGCAAGATGATCAGTCTTACGCATCAGAGTCAGTACAAGGTATCACGCATATGAAATATTTTAATGGGAAAAACCACGTTGACATCGAAATATTGAATGTAGACCCCGTTCGGGAATAGAACCCGTGACCTCGTGCATGGTAGCCGAATGCTCTATCCATTCACCACGAGGCGCGAGGTTGGAAAAAGTAATTAAATCATTTAGTTCCGTACAGAAACAGAATTTCAGAAAAAGGTTTGGGAATTAAATGCTTTAAATTGAAAATATTTCAGTTTTGCGGTTGAGAAAAATTTCTGTAAAGACCGTTCTTTAATACGAAGCTTTCAGTTAATTGACACCACCTTCTCGTATTAATAAAACTCCACCCTTTAAAGATATTTTACAAAGTAATAATATTATATTGCTCCCTGTATGAAGGGGTTTTTCGTTCCTAATAAAAAGACATAATTAATAATCTACAACTGTAACATTTATTAAAAATCTGATATAAAACATTTGATACGTATATTATACTAATACTATAGATTACTTTCCCGTATCCGCACCTAATGGTACATAGGGCACAGCATTGGTACACCGCTTGCAGTGTGTCACTAATTTATTACACGAAGGCAAATGATCAGACTTACGCTTCAGTGCCAGTCCAAGCTATCACATACAGGGTGTAACAAAACTCGATGTACAAGCGGGAAACCAGTGAATCTACGTAATATTTGGAGCCGATTTTGTAGATTTTTAAATTTTTATTTGACCCTTAGTTTTCGAGAAAATCTAGTATTTTTTTCCGTTTTTTTTTTTTTGCAAATTTTTATCAAATATCATGTATTTCCTTAAATAAATACTATCCATAAAGAAAACAAAATTTAAAAACGCGTTTTAATAAGAATTTGGACAATTTTACTTAATCTGCCATTCTTATAAAAACTTTCGTGAGAAGAAAAAAATCTTTTTTTCAAGCCCAGATTAAAAAATCATATTACACTTGTAAACTTCAATAAAATTTGTAAACATAGACCCATCGAAAAATAACTCCCTTCCATTATGAATATATGAAGAAAAGCTTAAATCAAATTGAATGGTTTGACATTCTAAATCACAAAGGAACAAATTAAGTTTGAAATTTCTTCACTTAAATTTCAAGATAATCTACCAAAGTTTGTAAATGAATACCTCAACACGGGCTTTGCCCAGCGAGGTATTTTATTGAGAAAAAAATAAATAAATCGTAATATGTGAAATAAATAAAAATAAAAATAAATTAGCTATTCATTTGTAAACACTGTTTTCAATAAAGCCAGAGCTGCTTGCGCGTTAAAAGAAAAATCAAGTCTTGACTGAATGGGGATTCGACCCAGAGATCATTAGATTTACAGACCGCGAGGCTACAAACTGAGAATTTTACATATTTTGTCATTGCGCCTGCAAATGAGGGAATCCACTGTTTTCTAAAGTATTTTTTTTCTATAAACTTACTATTTAACTAAACAAAAAAAAATATATAATATTTTTTTATAAGTTATTGATGAAGATACGATTTTTTAAAGTTGCACATTTCAAATACCGCGCTAAATACCACTATGTACTAACTGCGTAATTTTTGCAGGAGTGACGTCATAAAACGGGTTGTTTAAGGCCATGGTATTTCTCCAGCCAGTAACAAAACTGTCAAAAATCTATGCAAACTGACGCGGGAAGCACAGATAAAATATACCGTCGACTCAACTGTCATATACTGTTAACAGCTGTTCTAGGGAGACTGAATGGCGGCCATCTTTTTTGCAATATGAGCTTGTATGTAGATTGTATTCCATATTAAAATGCCATGGAACGCGGCTACGGGGGTTTAAAAACGGAAACCGGAAACACTACACTTAGATACAAGAGTGACGTCATTGTTAAAGATTTTGAAATGAATGCTATTTTCAACATTTTTTATTAATTTTTGCGTGCGTTTTTGGGATATTTCATCCCACTTCAAAATTTTTAAATATTCGCGTCTACACGAAAGCATTTTTAAAATTCAATTCCGGGTAGCAGTGGATTTCCTCATTCCGTTATGTAAATAAATAGAACTTTTCAGAAAAAGGAAAAAAAGATTTATTCAAAAATACATTTCATTTGTGTGAGATATGTGTGTGACAGAGAGAGACTGAGTGTGAGAGCGACTGAAGATGGAGGTACGTGTGTGTATGGAGTACGTCAGGTGTGTGTGTTCATTCTTAGTTTATTTTTTTAAATTTTTTTTTTTTAATTTATAGGAAACCAACAGTTATAAATGACAATAGGAAGTATATAATAAACCAATTAAATTAATTAATCAATCAGGGCATAGTGCTGCTAACATTGTTGATCTTTAATAAACCCGAATCACTCTCAGCTGTGTTTACTATTCATTGTATTTAGCCCCCCTATATGTACATCTGAGGGGGGATAACGAACCCACAACCCCCCCGCAGCTGTTATAGAGTCCTGGGGGACTCTCTTTCAGCTGCACATGGAGGAAAAATATTCTACTATTTCATCTACTCTATGCAGTTTAGTGAGGAGGAAAGAGGATATATTTATATCCCCCCCACCCCTCTAAGGTTACCCCCGTCAGTATCTCTTTTTAATTTATTCAGAAAAATACTATAACCCCCCTATATAGACATAATAATTCGTTACAAGACGAATAAAAATATTTTTTTTATTATAACAATAGAATATTCAATAAAACAATATTGTTTTAAAAAATTATTGGCGGATTTCACAGGCGCAACGACGGACGATAAGAAAAAAAAAAAAAAAAAAATAACACAGGACATTGTCGTACTACGTACGTGCCTATGCCTCCTGAGAGTCAAAACCACGCTTGCCTATTTTAGGAGGCTTCAGGTTCTCGACGTCCTGGACGTCCACTGTTGACAATCCGTCAGCAGTTTGCGTCAGAGCTGCGGGACGTGGAACTGACTTGGGAAAATGCACGGGGCCAGGCGGCTGATCGCTTGACTAGGAGGCAGTTTGAATCCATTTTTTTTTGGTTTTCATTTGTAAGAAATAATTTTACAGTAGTCCTTATAAAACTAACACACTCTTGTCATAAGGTTCTGCAGTATATAAAAATAAAAATAAAACAAAAACTAAAACAAAAAAAAAAAAACAAAAACAACAAAAAATACAAAATACAAAAAAAATAAAATATATGTTTATATTTTATAATATACACATACATACATATATGCACGTGTACATATACATGCATATATGTATATTTGCTGATATGGAATGATGATGATGATGAAATTGTGTGTTTTACCTGTTTTAATTTCAATTTTCGTCCACCTCTCGAGTGTTCTATAATAGCGTTTTATTAGTTTGTTTGGTGTATATTTTTACACAAAACAATTCACCCTTATTACAATACAGTACAGTTTTCCTATAATATGACAGTTCTGTCACTTGCTGTCATGTAAAACAATAAACAACACGTCAGAACAGTATATTCGGATGTGACGTCACTGTCATTACAAGCGGAACCGGATACCAACCGTAAAGAGTAATGATCTTGATGATTGTAAGTGAGTACAATGGCGATCGCAAAACGTACAAACAGAGTTATCAAATGTCCTTTACTCATGTACTTTCCTCTCGAATTATAACCCAATATTTATTTATTTACGGACTTAACTCCATTTCAAACATAAAATTATTCTAACACATATATACACAGGTACAATTAAAATAAGATACAATCAAGGAAATAAAAGCTAGGACAAAATTTTAAGTATAGATTTATTAGAACTACCACGAGACAGGATCTGGTTTACTTTAGTGATTGTTTAAATCTGGAAAAACTAACACCAAAAAAGTCCAGATCCTGTCTCGAGTTTACAATGCGACACAATCGGGACATTGGTGCATGCAAGCCATAGTTTGTGCTGTGCTGTTCGAGGAACAGCACTTCATTATTTCGCACCGGCGGATCGGTACATTGAATGTCACTTGTTCCAGTAACGATGGTACATCAGTTAAGCCATTCAGTAACTCAAACATAAATATGGAGTCAATGTTATTTCTACGTTTTTGTAGAGTTGAGATTTTTAACATCGACTTTATTTCTTCGTAATTGTAGTCTCCCCTCTCGAGGCCAATCATCCATGCTATTTTTCTTAGCACCCGATGTTGCACCGATTCTATATGATTTATCCGGCCTACATAGAAAGGAGACCAGATCACGGAGGCATATTCTAAAATAGGAATCTAAATTGATTCCATGGCATGAGCCCTTTGCTGGACTGAAAGTCGCATGCGACACATCAAAATGAAGAGTGCTTTTGTTACGTAGATCACTCGCCATTCCGAAGTGTCACATGTGACTTTTAGTCCAGCCCAGGGTCCCATATCTTTGTTTCACTCGCACATACATTGGTATACCTATAAAAAAATATTTAAAAGGGAGAATAAAAGGGTATCGCAAACAACTGAAAAAACCAACGTATCTGCGTAGATTATCTAATCTAATTTTTACTCTGGGTCAAATAAAAAAAATAATCTACAAAATCGACTCCAAATATTATGTGGATTCACTGGTTTTCCGCTTGTGCATCGAGTTTTGTTACACCCTGTATAGTGAAAGTACTTAACAAAACACCACGCCAAATTTAAACATTTCAGTCATATTCTTCCCCGAGTTCATGCGAATAAGCTTTACTGGTCCGAGAGTATAGTCGAATAGTGTTGTCAGAATTACTCTAAAGCACACCAGGAAAGGTACAGCTAAGGAAGTTTTCACTATAAAAATAACCATGGAAATCGCTTGTTTATTAAGAAGTTATAGTTTATATTTAAGTCAAACAAACTTAATGTGAGTTTGCTTGAAGTTTGAAGAACTTACAGTAAATAACCAAACCGGGTTGTTGTAATTACATTATTATAGAGTTTACTATCGTTCAGGGTAACATAGCGTCGCTTCATCTACTATTTTTTCATCGTGACTTTGAACATCATTCCCAGAAAGTAGGGAAATAAGTATGTTTAATATTGTCCGATGCTAGAACTCATGGTTTTAGTGTAGTGTTTTAAAAATAAAAAAAATATTTATTTATTTTCAAAATATTTTTTTTTGTTTACATAGATATACATTAAAAACACATATACATTTAAAAAATATAAACAAAAATCCCTCCAAGGCATAGCCTGTTTGTGAGTATACTGTGAAAGTCAGACAGTGTGCACGTGGTAAAAGAGAAAAATAAAGTCATGTAAAAATGGAAAAATAACAGATAATGTAAACAAGATAGTTGAAAAACTAAATACAAGATATTGGTATTTTTATACCGGAAGAAGAAGAGGGGAAATAATTATAATATATAAAATAAAAAATGACGTAGATTATGTTATAGTTATGGCCTTTAAATTAAGAATGATTCTACCTTTACACTATGTTTAAAAGTCGAATATCTTAAATACATAGTAGGTTTAAGGTGACACATATTTAATGTTATGTTATATTAGAAATTCATGTTAAAATTAGAGCAGAATGCAAGACTGAGATAAGCATTATCGACAAAATTAAGAAAAGTCTCTTACGATGGTTCGGTCATGTAGAGCGATTGGGTAATGAAAGAACGGCTAAAATAATATGTGACGCGGCTGTGCCTGGATGTAGAAGTCGAGGAACGCCGAGAAAGACATGGCATGATCAACGGGTGGTGGTCCAGTGGTAGTGTCGCCGTCTCTGAGTCTAGAGATCCCCGATCGAATCCTCATTCCGCTACGACTCTATTCCTATTTTCAAGCACAAGCCACTAAGGCTTTATTAAAAAAAGTTTTTACAAATTGAAATATGTGCAAATTTCATAAGATTACATAAATTTATTTTCTATTATATAAAACAATATTCGTAACGCAAAAATGTTTTGGATACTTTTATTTTATTCTGATAAAGTTGATATAAACATAAGTCAAAGTAATAAACATACAAACATACTTTTCTCAAAGTTAGATACCATTTCCACGTTAACACAAGTAAAACACAGCCCTTTAAACCCAGCAGGTACCTACTTCCTTTAACAAAATATATCTAGAAGAAAGTTATATTTACTTTATTTAGAGTTCTCTGGATTTTTTTAATGTTCACAAGCATTACAGAAATACCATAGTGCTTATTTACTTTTCTATTTTAAAATAAGAGCTTTTTATGACGATTAAACTAAAACATGATGTAATTAAAACAAGGTTTAACTAACTAAAACACGATTTAACTAAAAAATGATTGAACTAATATATAATTTAGCTTATACATGATTGAACCAAAACATTATTCAACTAAAATATGATTGAACTAAACCATGATTTAACTAAAACACGATCTAAGAAATTTTGTAAGAGAGCGGATTTTGGATAAAAAAAGTGATAATGTGTCAAATAGGATTCATTTCATTATAAAAAATAGCATGTTTCATAAATTTCATAGAAGCAATTTAAAAATCACTAAAATGCTGAAAAAGATGAGGCTTATTTGTCTCTCTGGTTCTCTCCTATAAAACGTATTTTGCGAGTTGCACCAGTGTTATTCTGAGTATTTTAAATGTATAAAGAGACGTGCTCTATCACTTTAATTTAATTTGACAGCTTCTCATTTTAAAAATAATAGTCGAGTCGGTTTTTCCGCTCTAAAAATTATAAAATAATTGAATAAATTATGAGGAATTTAATTTGTGTTTGAACTACGAGGAAAATTAACCGGTATTTTTTCTGAGAATATTTATTAAAAAATTGTTTTAGCATTTTTGATGCATGTATTTATTTTCGTGGTGAGGTAACGAATATGCAAAACAAGCTAATTAATTAAATAAAATTTCTGAATATTCAATTTAAACCTGACGTAAATTTATAAGATTTATTTTTTTCATTACATGCTGCACGAACCTAGAAATTTTTGGATAACCGCTTTTTGGTTATAAAGGATGTCATAATGAATTTTTTTGTTATAGCTGTAATAAATATATATTTTTTTGTTTATTCAAATATTTTTAACTAGTCAAAAATGACTGAGCCCAAAAGAAGAAAACATGAGATTGGTCAGTAAATATAAGTAAGATGAATGGGGAATGTTGTAGTACCTACGTCAACTGCCACATAACCCAGCCAATGACAGGTCACAAGCCCTGTAAACGCTTGAAAAAATTCCACATCATCTCTGTAGCGATATTAAAATCAATATAAAAATTATTAATTTCACAATATGTATATTAAATATGTACAAATACGTAAACAAATGCTGATGTCATCATCATCATCGTCGTACCAAATCTATCCGCCCCCAATGATGAGCATATGGATTCTTGCTGCGTCCGTTACCTCTGTGTTCCTTACAAAGTCAAATCATCACACACCTAATATTCTTCTAAGACGCCTTGCATAAATCATGATATTTATTATTTTTTTTTTTTTATTGTAAGAAATAAAATTATACAGTAGTCCTATAAAACTAAAACAAGTTTTGTCATAAGGTTCTACAGTATGAAAAAATAATAAATAACACAAAAAACTAAAGAAAAACAATAAAAACAACAAAAAAAAAACAAAATACAAAGAAAATTTTTTAAAAAAAAAAAATATATATATATATATACATATATATATATATTATGTGTTGTCACAACAATATGTTTATATTCATTCCCATTACGGGCAATTTTTTCTCAACATTAAATAGTTTTATCGAGTTTACGAGCGTAAATCATAACTGAAATGTTTTAAGTTATTGTAAAAGCACTTGTAAATTTTTCTTTTCTTCTTCTAAAGTTAGACTTAAGTGTTTCTATTAGTCTCATCCGATGCTGCAACTTGAGATGTCGACTCCCAGCTGTCCCACAATCCTATTGCAGGCCTATCCACCTTTTTTATATTATTTTGCAAAATTACGTAAATTACAGATATCAAATTTCCCAAAAAAAAAGAACACTTTCAGATATATTTTTTTTTGGTTAATCACAGATTTCAAGGGGATATATAATTGAATTACTGTTGAATTTTCAAACATCCCGTGTCTCTGCAAGTGAGGGTGAATTGAGCTGTATTTAAAGCGGTTAAGCCTTTCTTAACTGGCCTAAGGGGTGTTTTTGAATTATAATAAAATACCCTAAAGGGCTAAAGCATAATAAAAAAGTTCAATTTCTGTTTCATAACCGCCCTTTACTGGTTTTATATTTCGGAGTAGAACCATTTTTGGAAAAAAATAATCCTAAATATTTCAAGAAATAATAGAGCACTGAACTGATACACAAGCGCAGCGAATCTTGATCATTTGTTACCCGAAAGCAAGACGATCAGTCTAACGTTTCAGCGTCAGCCCTAAGTATCACATGTAAAATATTTTAATGTGAAAAACACATTAAAAAAATATTTAATTTTGAACCCCATTGGGAGTCGAACCCGAAATTATCTCCTTTAAGGCGTGGAAAATCATTGCTTTAATGTTAAATTCTAGGGAGAAAATCGGGAAGACGATTATACGGAAGTATTCTGCTTTTATTATTCGTAATAATTTATTTTGTCACTGTTTTTCGTGTTGAATTTCCAACATAAAATCAGTGAGTGAAAAAAAAATTTATATTGAAGCTTTTTATTATTATTTTCACACAAACAGAAAAGCTTTTTTAATATCTTTTTGTTTTCTGTGTCTGTAAGTGAGATGTTGTGTACAAGCCAGAAACTATTTAGAATTTAGTTTTGTAACTTACTACATAGTGTAGAAAGACAGAAACAGGTAAGTAAGATTAAAATAGTTAGAGTAGTGGGAAGCGAGTGGTCACCTTTGTAGAGTAAATACATTCAGTTAAGCTGCACTTCAGGCCAGCGTTAGACATTTTGGCGTTATCAAAATTATATTCTGGTTTCATTGACATTAAAAGTGTATAAAAATTTATCACAACGTGTATTTCAAACAATTTTCTAGATAAATAAAACCAACGATCAATAAAGCCTAAGATATGGCGTTCCATACAAGTATTAAAAAAATACGACATTCTAGGGATAATTTCATAACACCACATTTATCATCAACATATTTCGGCATTTTTAAACGAATATTTCACGAATCTAAGCCTTGTTGCGGGCGTAGGCAAATACACTCACACTTTAAAACGTGTGACGTAGATGCCCAGTGGTGACGTAGTAGGTAAAATACAGTCACTTTACAAAATTTCCTCGAATAACTCTATACTAATGATGCAACACTCAGAAAAGTAGCATGTATGATCGGTCTGGGGAGAGATGATTACACCTATGAAGATATGGAGTCAATGTTGAGAATCTCTAGTCTTCAAAAGCGTAGATCTAACTTTGATTCCATTTTCATATTTAAATTGCTAAATGGCTTGATAGATGCACCATCTTTACTGACTTAAGTGACTTTTTGTATTCCAGTCCATAGGTTGAGAAATAATGACGTGCTGTTCCTTAGTCACCACAAAACTAACTATGGTCTTTATGTCTCGTTTGTGTCGTATTATAAAACTCAAGACGGGATCTAGACTTCTTCGGTGTAAGTCTATCAAGATTTAAACATTCACTGAAGTAGCCGATCCTGTCTTGAGTGTGTCCACATTTTATTCTAACTGTCTTAGCTTCACCAATTTAATGTTCTGTCACTTATTTTTACTGCTTGTTATCCCTATTATGCTCATCTATGTATTTAACATGGATTTTTTCCGTAAATAAATAAATAACGTTTTGAGTATCGGCGTCCTTGTAACAAAATTTTGCAATGATCTAACAGTTTCTTTCATCACATCTGATGGTAAACGCATTTTTGAATAATTGGTAATGATTACCTACTTCTCTTCCTTTGAGATGTGTTCCTTTGTATTTTGATTACCCTCGCTTCACATAATTTATGAACTACTGTGTAAAGTGGTAGAGGGCCAACATATCCAGAAATAAATTTTACCAAATATTCCATATTTATTGTATGGATTGTACGTGTATTTAAATGATTACTGATATTGTAATATTCTAAACAATATATTGCAGTATGAATTCTATACTGTACTAAGTCCTTATTTTCCGAAAATGAATTGAGGATACCACGTCATAGCTCACAGCGTCCGGGAGACTATATACGCTTTTATAATTAAATCACCTCAAAAATATTTCGATGTTGACTGGAAAAAAAATTTAAATCGAAATCTTGTGCAGGAAAGCGTATTATAAAATTGATGACTATTTAAATAGCTCGGATGCTTGGTGTTAATCACACATGAAATATTTATATAAATATTACATGTAAATAAATATTTTATGTTGACCCCCTACGGGAATCGAACTTGCGACCTCATGCACGGTAGCCAAATGCTTTGCCACTATGCTACGAGGCGGACTTTATTTAGAAACACAACAGAAAACAATAACTACCACTACTATTTTCACTTATCCGCACCCAATGGTGCATAGGGCACTGCATTGGTGCACCAAATGCAGTTTGACTCATAGTTTTTGATCAAATTAATTTAAAGGTTTTTTTCAGTTAGGTAAAATTTGGCAAATGGTTATCGAATATAATTTATTTACTCAAATTTATACTATTCATAAAGAACAACATAAAAAAACGCATTTTTTTAAGAATTCTTGCAATTTTTTGTGAGAAGATTCTAAAGTCATATTATTTATTTATTTAAAACTTCATGTACAATTACAAAGCAAGAGTACCTTAAAGGGCGGACTTGCTTATCGTATAGCAATATTTTACAACCAACCCTTAAAAAATTGATGTAGATTCACCAGTTTTCGGGTTGTAGGTACTACAAGTTTTGTTAACCATGTCACACCTTTAGGACGAAAACGACCTAATTTAAAAAAAGGTTGTAATGATATACCATCATAAAATACTGAAAAAAGAACTTTAGGCGTACATAATTTAGTATTTATTTTATATTATATTTTAACACGGAAAGGTCCCTAATTTCCTATAAAAATAAGGAGAAATCGATATGAACAAATATGAGAATTTTCGAAAAAAGGTATCTCGAATTAGGTCGTTTTCGTCCTAAGCGATATATAGACATATATGTCTCACATCTAGAATGTAAACGACCTAACTGAAATAATTATACAAATAAGATATATCGTCATACGACTTAAAAAGTACATTATACACCATTCTGTATTTGAAATTTGTTGAAACATTTATAGGTAGTTAGGTTCTTAAAAAAACAATGAAATTGGGCAATTAATTTCAAAGGAGTCATAATTTATTTGATTCTATTGCGAATTTCTGAAAAGTTTATATTTTAAGGTCGGTCTTGTACTAAAGGTGGTATGTTCTTAACACCATGCGGGTGGTTATCGTAATTTAGCACATATTATCTTAATTACGTAAATTGCTTCTTCCATCTTTACACAAAGATAGCTTATTTTCTCAGTTGCTAAAATGTCTTCGTTTCAGATGGTGTAATTGTGTTGCAACGACTTGCTTGTTTTGCTTACACCTATAATTAATTACGCTGTGAACACAACTAATTGCTGCCAAATTAGAGTGTTTGTTATTTTATCGTTGTTGACGTTAACGAAAATATCTTTAAAACTTCATTATTAATCTGCCTTTTTAAAAACTCCGTAATTTACTGATTTATATGATTATAACTAATAATATTACTAACATATAAATCAAAGGACTTAGCCAACTTAAGATCCGCTGATTTTCATATAGGAGTGTCTAGATTAGAATTGAGGTGCATTTTCACAAAGCGATACATCCGAAAAATGTTATTTTTCGGGAAAACACCTTTTTATGTTTAATTATTAAATGACAAACAACATTTTATTGAAAAAAAACAGTTTTTATTTCTATGTATAGACAGTTATAGACAGTTATGCGGTATGTACTTGAAATATCTTTAAAAAACAATGGTCGACGAAATAAAAAATATTAAAAAGTGAGGGTTTTTTACAAAGTGATACAAGTGCCCATGTTGTATCGTTTTTGTAAAAATTCTCTGTTTCCGGTGCTTATAGTATGCTTTGTGTATCATTTAGACTTTAGACAAACCACGTTCAGTCTATCAGATAGCCCCTTTGAAAACTAGTTCGGAATTATATAAAATGTCATTTTGGCCAATTTGGCTGATGTATCACTTTGTGAAAACGCACCTCAATTATAATATGAGACAGAAAAAATCTTTGAAAAAATGATGTAGGTATAGAGGTTTTACAAAAATTAAATTACTACTACCATGTTTAATATCACGTTATTCACAATTTTTTTAAAGCATAACATGCAATGTTTATTTCCTTCAGAAATTGATAGTTTTTCAAAAAACTTAATGATAATTTTTCATTAAAACTTGACTGCTAGTTATTAGATTAAATTAAAAATAAATAATCAGCCCTGTAAACGCTCAAATATCCTTATTCCTGAATTTGAGAAAAAATCTACCTCATCTCTGTAGGGATATAAAAATGAAATATATACCTACTCAGATTTGTGTACAATAGTATTTGAACACGCCCAAAATGTTGAATAATATTTACGGTTATCAGGAAAACTGATAAAATAGTAATCCTAATATTTTTATCAGGCTCCATTTTAATTAAACTGTACAAAAATGATGCAATATGGTATTAAATTGTCATTTGATTTAAATATACGTAACTGTTTTTATAGTCCTCCGATTATGAAAATCATAAAAATTCAAAATCGTCATCATTAAATAGGGTTCTTCCCGATAACACGAATATTCTTAAAAACGATTTAAATATTTAAAGTATATTTTTACAATTCCAGCGATATAAAACACAATGATCAAAAATGTTGTTTTCATTTATAAATTTATGTTTTAAAAACACGAAAATACGAATGATTTTTAACGCCCGTTATTGGTTAATGACGTCATACCCGCCCGCCATGAATGGCGTGAAATTCATTACGAAGTGAGCGCCTATATTGCTGTGGCGTCACACCGCATGCGCGCCAAATGAAGGATTTTGCGAGCGATTTGAAAAAGCGCTATTTCAAAACGCGCTAAAAAAATTAATATAGCATCGTAAATTTTTTTTAAAAAATTCCCTTGATATTGTAATTTTTCAATCAATTTTTTTTTAAATAAAAAATAAAAAATCGGGAAGAACCCAATTTATCAGTTCATCAGAAAAATACATCCTCGATAGTGTTGAAGTGCTAAATAAAAGTCTGTTTTTTCGTTAAAGTGGAAAATAAATTAGTTTTGTAGGGGCGCTATTTTCGACGCCCTTTGGACCCCTTTGTACATTTTTGGGCTATAATGCCCTGCGTTAACAGGTTTATTTGTGTTCAATAAAGGGCTTGGGTTATCTCAATACCAACCAACCGTACTTCACGTAGTGAATTAAGGAAACGAAAGTTTCACAAAACGTAATTATTTTTTGTGAAGTATTTTTGAGAAAATATAATTTCCGGGCAACTAATGTGGTACAGAAAATTAACCGGTAGATAGTGGATATTTTATTAAAAATATATTTTTAAAGTTGCAACCAGAACTTTTGAAGCGAGCGAACAGTGGATTTTAATTATTTACAAAGGGGCTTTCAAAACACATCGTTTATAGACTTGGAATATATGATAATCCATACAAAACCGTCGACACACGGTAGATAAAAATCGTTTGTTTCGCGTTCGTACCAACCTGTATCAACATGCAGGTATATTGGTGATCCGTGCCCTGAATTATATGGGCTTGATTAAGAATAAACAATTATTATAACATTTAAAAAAAATCACTTAAAAATATTATTGGCTGAGAGAATTATATTGAAAAAAACATTACGTAAATCTTACATTACAGTAAAAGTTATAACGTTATTAAAAATACTTTCATATCTAAGCGAGATTTCCCGGTTTTCGTTACCTACATTTTTCAATGTCGCGAAATCTTAATAAAATTCTGATCATTTTGAAGAAAATGAATGAAATGGTTTCTTTTTCATTTATATGGCATCTAGGCAAATAATAAATTAAAATAGAATTTGAAGGCAAACGTTTTTCTATGAATCAGCGATTCATTTTATTCGTCTTCACTTAACTCATTCATTTCAATGAATCCGTTTTTTATTTAAACATTAGTCATCAAATAAATATATTGTTTAAATTTTATAAAAACATCTAACCACGGATTTAAATTATTAAAACAAGTATTAGTTAATAAACTTAAAGCTAGATTGCGCCAAACAAGTTGCCATTAATTTTTCGGCGCGTTTCTACTACTGAGTTTACTTGAGGTGACTTAAGGTTTTACTTTAGACTTTAGAGTGATCTTTAGGTATATGGTACGTAGAATATTAAATAAAAGAAGTAAAATTTAGTTAAAGGTATTAAATAAGTGAACTTTTATCACTCACTCATTTAAACTTTGCAGTCTTGATTGTCCATGAGAAATTTCTTCAGAAATCTTTTGCGAGAGATGAGTGGCGCCTTTTACCTCACCTGGAATCTTGTTGAATAGTCTAGGTATTGTATATTCTTCTGTTCTGCTTCCATAGTAATTGAGTGCTCGAGATTCCACTAGTCGTTTAACAATGATTTAATAATTGCTTTTTATCTTCGAAATATTTCATTATCAATTTAAAGTAGTATATTTGCTTGACTGAGAGTACTCTAACATATTTGAACAATATTGTATTATCATCTTTATTTCTTTTCTTTATTGTATCGTTTGTAATAATCATTTTTAAGAGTCTTATTTGCAGTCTGTATGTTTGATTTATGTACGTTTATGACGTAACATAATACGCTAAATACACCACCTTATTTTATCTTTTGTATTTTTCATTTATTTATTTAAAAAAATTATACTTTATAATTATACTTATAATTATAATATAAATAAATTAGCAATTTTACACATTCTTTATATGTTTTATTTATTTATGAGCAAGATTCTCAAAGTTTCGTCGCCATATATTATTATAAAACCAAAAAAACAAAAAAATTCTTAATTTAATATATATACACTGTATTTTAATAAATACAGTGTATTTATTTGTTTCATTATTTGAATGTTTTTGCACGGCATAGGATCTTTAGTATGTATACCGGTATCATAATGCAGCAATATCTTCCAACCAACCAAATAATAATTAAACGCAATAAGTGCCTAAACACAATAAAAGGAATATCCACCTACCTGTGTATTATGTTGTAACAAAAAGGGTATTTTAAATTATATCCTGTTTTTTATTACATAACTTTAATACGGGACTCCAAAATGATGACATTTTTATTCTGAGGTAAAGAACGTTTAAGCTTTGGAAGGGAGATCCAAATATCTTGATAGTAGACAGATAAACATTAAACTTAACCCTTCTTCTAAAAAAAACCGTGAAATAATTATAATACCCCATTACGATTACGCTGATTACGTTTTTTCTTGTCTGAAATTCTATCGATTATCTTACTGTTATACCGACCAAATTTTCTATGCATGCTGTAACCAAACTCGTAGTACAAACCGAAAACTGGTGAATCTACATCATATTTGGAGTCGAATGTATAATGACTTTTGAAACTAGGTTGGATTTTTATTTCTTGTAGAAGTTTTCATAAGTACCGCAGATTAAGCGAAATTGCACAAATTCTTATTGAAATGTCGTTATTTAGTTTTCTTTATAAATATTATTAATTTGACAAATAAATGTCAAAAGGTACTTATTTGCATAGGGCACTGCATTGATACACAAAACTTGAAGATTTTTACAATAATTTATTTATTATTTAATACTTATTTAATGAAAAAAACTGGTTTGCCAAAGGAAAGGGTTAGATCCTGTAAAGAAAGACGTGATAAAATGCCACCATACTCGTTACTTGACACATACCAAACCATCTATTTTCAACATATCTTCCATCTAAAGCTTTAATGTTTTTATAATGCCAACAGCTAACATGGATTCCTTTGTAAAGCCCGCTATATACGGGACAGTTTACTACACAGTTTTCTGTGCAGTCTGAAAACGGTCCCGTATACAACGAAAAAACTGTTTAAAAAACTGCGTGCTTATGTCAGATTTAAGCTGACATGACAGTTAATGTTTTTTTATGTAAACGTTTAAGTAGACATTGGTTTATTGTATGCTTTTAAATACGTAAATAACCAAAACATATTTACATTATTAGCTAAATATACAATTTCCTGAGAGCAAACATACGATAATAACTTACAATCGCGTTTCAAAAATACACATATTAAGCGTGTCTTTTGACAGAAGTTTGACAGACTGCACAGTTTTCTGAACAAGAAACTGTGTAGTTTTCTGAACAAGAAACTGTCCCGTATACAGCGGGCATTACTCTTTCCCCTTTAAAGATTTTACCATTATAAGTTTTGAGTTTAAAAAAAATATTTCAGACTTTTATTACAGATTTCACGATAAAGATGAATTAATCCATTTGGTTTTGACTGACTTTCAATTCACAATAATCAGTATTCAATATTCTACTGAAAATTTTTTTTATTTTATTTTTGTACGGTAATTTATGATTTATCACACACTGCATCACTCTATGGCTGCGAATAATGGCATCTAACCAGGGCCCAAAACAGCAGACTTCTAAGCTTTGAGAAAAGCTGTCTTAGAAAAATATTAGGTGTGCGGTGGTTTGACTTTGTAAGGGGTTTGACACATAAGCGAGGCAACAGATGCAGTGACCCTTGGTATCTACTGTCATCCGGCGAAGGTGTTTTGGCTGGCCTTAACCATGCTTGCCTATTTTGCAAGGCATCAGGTTCTCGGCGTCCTGTACGTCCACTGTTGACAATTTGCCGGCAGTTTGCATCAGAACTGCGGGACGTGGACCTGACCTGGGAGGATGCACGGGAACTGGCGGCCGATCGCTTGGCCTGGAGGCAGTATGTGGAATCCATATGCTCTACATAGGACGCGGATATGGTATGATGAGGATGATAATTTTATTATTATCGTTTATAAAAGCAAGATTTTCTTAGACGCAAGGTATACATATTTTATTATTTTGCTTTGAGCTTAAAGCCCTCAAGCTATTGTCCAGTATTTCGTATTTTCAATACCTTTCAATACCTACCAGAGTGTATTTGATGGCTTTTATACAAAATGTCAAATTTTCTATAGATGTGGGTTCCACGCCTCCCACAAATAGGTTGATATTTATTGTGTGTGGGCAACCTGTAATTGGTGTTATTCCTAATGACGTGATTTTAGACAAATATTGTCCTATTGACAGGTACAAGGTATTCCCATAATATTAAAGATAATCAATTTCATTATCTAATCTAACTATCTTGTATTAGTTTTATAATTATTTTTAATATTTTTATTTATTTTTTCTCAAAGAAAAGTTTTTTTTAATAAAATTTTAACGATCTAGGCTAGATTACTCTGCTAATGTTCGTAAAAAAATTAAAAAATAGTCTTGAATCTAATAACCAATTAAAAAATGCTTAATATTTACAGATGAATGAAATATATATTTAATCAATATTTGGATCATAAATAAATTATTTTGGTAGCCTGGAGTGGGTACTTCTACGTGTTTCGCTTAGAAGTTAGAAGGGTTCTGAAAAGTTTAATATTTCTACACAAAATAATATCTCTAATGCGCTCTTTATACTAGACCGAAAACTGTACTGTTTCTTGTGAAGTTTCTTCTTCAGAACTGTACAGTCTGCCAAAAGACACGCTAAAAATACATATATTTTTTAAGTGCGATCGTAAGTCATAATTGTATGTTTGCACACAGGAAATTGTAAATGGGTTATTGGTTTTTTACGTTTTTAAAATCATTCTAACTAACCATCACGCCATTTCCCCGTAGGGGAGAGGATAGAACGCCATACCACTCTGTCTTGACACACTTCATACATATTCTCATGCATATACGCCGATTATTCCGACTTTTAACATGTCCACTTTCAAGTACTTGTCGTACTTGGTCATGCCGTGTCTTTTTCGGCCTTCCTCGGCTTCTACATCCAGGCGCACTTGCATTTAAACTTCTTTTAGCCGTTCTTTCATCACTCATTCGCTCCACATGACCAAACCATCGTAAAAGCCCTTTCTTAATTTTGTCGATAGTGCGATAATCTCTGCCTTGCACTCTGCTCTAATTTCGACATTTGTACACCTATCATACACATAGTCTTACCACACATTTGCCTGAGAGATCGCATTCAATATATCAATATCTATTGAAACGTTTACATAAAAAAACATTAACTGTCAGGTCAGCCAAACGTCACGCCAACAAATATTCCAAACAGTTTTCGCTTTATACGGGACAGTTTGCAAGCTACACAAGCAACTGTACAGTTTTCTGTCCCGTATAAAGAGCGCTTAACCATAATGTACCCCATCGTAATTTGCGTACCAATGTACGAGGAATACGTTTGTATAGGAAACTATGTATGCTCTTAAGTTATACAATAACTTCTCATTTTCAACTTAAAAGCGCTAATCCATTAGGCTTACCTGTTGATTGGGTTATAACTACAATTTGACATCTCAACAGAGACGAGAAATTTGGATATCTAGGCGTTTACAGGGCTTATGACCTGTCATTGGCTGGGTTAAGTGGCCACTTGATGTATTACAATATTCCCCACTTCACCTAGTATTTGATATCCATATCCGCCAATATACAGTAAAATGGCGCGACGCTTCACATGTGAACTCTCTGTCATCATTGAGAAAATTGCTAAGCATTTTAGCAGAAACCTTTATGATTGCAGGTGAGATTCTTACCGAATTATATCACCTACTAGGAAACGCCTGAAGATGAATCTTCATTTGTTATGCTTTTTTTATAAACAACATTTTGAGTGTGTCCAAATACTTGTAGACAAAAACTGGATTTCACCCATTACGGGCTAATAATTACAATTTGACATCTCAACAGAGACGAGAAATTTGGAAGGGAATATGGATATCTAGGCGTTTACAGGGCTTATGACCTGTCATTGGCTGGGTTAAGTGGCCACTTTTATGGCTGGGTTAAGTGGCCACTTTTACCAGTGGGTTATAACTATATCAAAAACTATGGCTGGGTTAAGTGGCCACTTTTACCAGTGGGTTATAACTATATCAAAACTATGGCTGGGTTAAGTGGGCCTTTTTACCAGTGGGTTATAACTATATCAAAACTATGGCTGGGTTAAGTGGCCACTTTTACCAGTGGGTTATAACTATATCAAAACTATGGCTGGGTTAAGTGGCCACTTTTACCAGTGGGTTATAACTATATCAAAACTATGGATTGTAATAACTAGGCCAAATTATGTAAAAATACCTACACGTGCTAACTACAAAACATTATTTCGTTTTCTCAAGAGAGTTCGTTGGGTCACATTAAACTCTTCATGGATTAAGGTCTTCTGTTATGAGGGTCGTGTGAACTGACCATCTTCAACCTTTGTCCTGTTATTTGCGTTTCACGTGATGTGTGGTTTATTATTTCTACCCATTTGCTGTTGCCTCTCCAGACTAGATGGTGATAAGGTCGCCTTACGGCCATGTCTGTGGAGAGGATTAACATTTTAGGTTGATTATTATCATTTATTTTCTGACATACACCGTAATGCGACGGATTAATTAATTTAAAACTAAATATAATCAAATAAGACCAATATTTCTAGACGTTTACTAAAAAATATCGCCTTTTTATGTTCTTATTCGAGCAGTATTTCACATCAACCAACTGAAACAAACAATATTTAAGACATTAACGATAATTTTCATCAAAAATGGTTTTTATAGGTTCGTATAATTTATTACTATTCTTATTACTTTGAATATTTAAAAAATATTTACCAAGTAAAGTAAAAACTGCTTAGTCTTTAAAAAGTCACGAACTTGGTAATCTAATACGCACTTTGTACGGGATTGAAAACTGTACAGTTTCTTGTTCAGAAAACTGTACAGCCTGTCAAAAGACACGCGTTTAGCGTGGTTAATGTGTGCTTTTTAAGCGCGATCATAAATTTTTATCGTATGTTTGCACACAGGGAATTGTTAATCTAGCTAATAATGTAAATATTTTATTTGTTTTTTACGTTTTTCAAAGCATTAAATATATAAATATCTGCCCAAACGTTTATATAAAGAACATTAATTGACAGGTCAGCCAAACTTCGTCGCGCGGACTATTCAATATTCCACACAGTTTTCGCTTTATACGGGACAGTATGCAATCTGCACAAGAAAGTGTACAGTTTTCTGTCCCGTATAAAGAGCGCTTAACCATAATGTACCCCATCGTAATTTCGCGTGCGCTTAAGATTTTAAAATCAAAATTAAATTGCCGAGTTTGATTCTTTTTTAAAATCATTTATTAAACACTCCTGAAAATATTGGAAGTTAATTTCGGAGAAAAAACTCATAATCTACCACTTAATATTAGCAGTAAAATTAATTTACATTACGAACAAAATTTTAGTGAAATTCTTGTGGGTAGATTGCTGATAAGATGAACTATGGGTATATATTTATATCAACATATTTATATTGTGTTATGAGAACAACCCTTCACATATTTGTAATCAATTAACAGATTCTTTGCAAACTTTTGGAGTACTTAATTATTATTTGATATTCAACCCTTAATATTATTATAGCGATAGGATTAATATGAAATAACTTTCTTGCGTATTTATAATGACTGAATATTTTTTTGGTATTTAACTAGCAAATCAATTTTTAGTCAATTGAAAGTATAAAGTATACTAAATTAAACAAAAAAATTAAGTACCTTCATAATATTATGAAACAAAAAAACTTTAAAAGATTAATAATAATTGCCTCTTGGTTATGATTTCCCCTCTACATAAGTATGAGTTATTTAAATATATGTATTTAAAAATAAGTTGTTTGATTTTCTTACGTCGTGAATATTTGCCAAAAATTAATTAATCAACAAACTCAACAGTAGTGACCCCGGCGTGATGTGAACACGCAATCTTGTGATCCAAAAAAATACTCGTAAAATTGTTTTTTGAAAAAAAAACTGTAAATTGTAAACACTCACTTTTTTTGTTGCTTAACATTCTAAATATAATAATACAGAGTATAAAACCAATTTACGCGTGTATAAAGAGGTGAATACATGTTCTTTGTCACCCGAGGAGCTTCGTTCAAATTCAACCCTTAGCCCAAAACTGCTAAATAACGGTGTCTCTAGTTTCAATCTTTTCATTGATAAAAAGATCTAATAATATTGTTTGAATACCATCATACCATACACAAAACGTAAGGGTGGTAAAAAACACTGTCTTTGATAAGATATTTGAAGGGTTGTAATAAATTGCGTTAATAAAATAAGGGGGGTTGATGATTGAAGTTTGACAGTTTACGTAAAGTAAAAAGAGAATAAAGCAGCCATGAAGTTCTTTGGTTAATTTATAAAAACACACCCCTATTAGTGTCGTTTTTTATACAAAATTCAATTCTTTCTTACAAAATAAAATATGTTTTCTTTCTGTATATGATAAAAATATGAAATCTTATAAATACCATTGTAATATTTTTGACATAGATATTTTTATTAAATGGAAGCTTTTTATTTTTTTAAATTTAACTCTTTATTTCCTTGTTTGTTAAAGTAGGCATAACTGTAAAAAATGGAAATTGAAATTTTGCTTAGACACTTTATCTCAGAAATGATGCATTTTAATTTAGATTTTCACTAACTAACTAACTAACTAACCATCACGCCATTTCGCCGAAGGGGTAGGCAGAGAGGATAGAACGCCACACCACTCTGTCCTGGCACACTTCTCTTGCTTCCTCCACATTCATACATCTCCTCATGCACGCACGTCGATTATTCCGACTTCTTACATGCCCACTTTCGCATTGATGTGGTATTTTATTTTAACGACGACTATTTGAACGGACATTAAAATGTTTCCTTGTGCTCGTATAAAGATAATTTTCTATTTGACAATAATATTGAAATTTTACCAAAACTATTCCTTAATCTGTATCTTAATCTATTTTGAAAATGGTTATTGCTTTGCTATTAAACATTGTTGTATAAACAAATAATATTTAATGCATTTATGTACCAAAATTATAACTGAGAGCCAAAATATTGACTTTCAATAAATGTACTACGTTGTAAAAAAAATTAATACAAAATAAATAAAAGAAGAAAGAAGCATTTTTTCCTACTAAAAAAGTAATGTTATAATTTAACTTATCGTAATTTTGACAGCACAATTTTGTATTTTTAAAATCCGTATTATGTGTGTAAGTACTTTGTTTTTTAGGTACATAAGTTTTTAGGTTTTTTTTTTTGATATTTGATTTAGTAGGTAATACTACAAAGTCAAATGAGAATTTCAGAATCATAAAATTTCCTGGTAAGTCTTAAATCTCTTATGCATTTGTAATAAGCTCTTATTTGACATTTTATCTAATTGAAAAAGCTTCTTGTGCTCTGTTCCACAATTTAATCTCCATTTTGAATTTCTATCATTAAATATTAGATGCCTTTTCTCGAGATTAAAATATTAAAGCGGAGTCTAAACTCTCGTAATCTTCGGAAAGTATACAGAAGTATGCAGATAGTGTAGAGATCCCACCGCAACTTACGAAGTGTTTACCTAGTCGATATGCCGGTAACAAAGTAGACCGAAGAAGACAGAAGTAACACGAAATGACCTTCTAAGTATACTCTGCAACTTTGGTCTACTTCCATCTTCAACTTCACGAGAGTATAGACGAGGCTATAAATGTTTTTGATATAATTTATATAGCACGGCTAATATTATTTTCAAAAAATGAATAATGTATGTACGTTACTGATTTTAAAATATATTACAAAATCATTATCATAAAATGAGTTTTATGTCACTAGGCAAGGTAGTGCCGCCTTTATAACTCCTGCATCACACCTGTTCTCCTCTATGGCTGCGAATCGTTGCACTAACCAGTGCCCAAGATAGCAGACTTCTGAGTGCAGAGAATAGGTGTCTTAGAAGAATTTTAGGTGTGCGGTGGTTTGACTTTTGTAAGGAAGACAGAGGTGAGGCAACGGACACAGCAACCCTTGGTATCTACTGTCATCCGGCGAAGGCGTTTCGGCTGGCTAGGCCGTATATTACGTATGCCTCCCGAGAGCCTTAACCACGCTTGCCTATTTTACAAGGCATCGGGTTCTCGGCGTCCTGGTCGTCCACTGTTGACAATTCGTCGGCAGTTTGCGTCAGAGCTGCGGGACGTGGACTTGACTTGGGAGGATGCACGGGAGCTGGTGGCCGATCGCTTGGCCTGGAGGCAGTTTGTGGATTCCACATACTCCACATAGGAGCGGATATGGTATGATGATGACGATGATGAGGCAAGATAGTATTTTTCAAGAATGGAATGTCACTTCTCTGAAATAATTTTTTGAAGATTGCACACATTATTTTTCTTCTTATAATTAAGTTCCTTATTTCTTGAAAACGCCACCTTAAACTATTAAGGTAATTATAATATTATTTAAGGTTAGGTACGTTTCCAACATATCACTTTGTAAATGCGTTTGGCAGGTCGGATAATTGTTTCTGGAGAATAATGTCAATAACTGCATAACGGGCGTCGTAATTAAGTTGATGCTGTAACTCCATTATTAGTAGATTAAATAAGATTTACAACCGAGTTGTAGTACCAACCCTTATGTATGGTAGTGAAGTGTGGTGTTGAAAAAAGAAGGATGAAAGTAGACTGAATGCTGTAGAAATGCGATCTCTCTGTGTGGTAAGACTACGTATGATAGGTGTACAAATGTCCAAATTAGAGCAGAGTGTAAGGCTGAGATAAGCATATCGACAAAATTAAAAGAGGGCTTTTACGATGGTTTGGTCATGTGAAGCGAATGAGTGATGAAAGAACGGCTAAAGGAAGTTTAAATGCAAGTGTGCCTGGATGTAGAAGCCGAGGAAGGCCGAGAAAGATATGGCATGACCGAGTACGACAAGTACTTGAAAGTGGACATGTGAAAAGTCGGAATAATCGGCGTATGTGCATGAGAAGATGTATGAATGTAGAGGAAGCAAAGGAAATATGTCAGGACAGAGTGTTATGGCGTTCTATCCTCTCTGCCTATCCCTACGGGGAAATGGCGTGATTGTTAGTTAGATTTACAATTTTGTGTAATTTATTTATTTAGGTAGGTTCAAATAATTAACGATTTATTACCTATGGAAAAAATTCTATTTTCATATTATGCGATACCTTTCATACTTTTCATATGCGTTGAAGTGTAAGACTGATCATCTTGCCTTCATGTAACAAACGATCCTGCACTTGGTATACCAATGCACCATTGGGTGTAGATAAGGGAGAATAGTAGTAGTAGTAGTAGGGAAAGGATGGGGCTTTCATTGTAGATGTGTACTATCTGTCTAGTTTTGTAGGTGCAGCCTTCGAAAAATAATTTCAGAGAAGTGATTTTCCCCACTTGAAAAATACTACCGTGTCTAGGTGTCTAGTTACCCAATACGTCATTAATAGGCATCAACGTCTTCACTACGTAACACGTTTCGTGTATTGGCCTAAGTGCTGGAGACGCTGGGATTTGATAATAAGTGGTGTTATGAAATTAACCCTTGAAATCGTATATTTTTAGAAAATTCTTGTTTAAAGGGTGCAGCCTACTTTAATGTTTAATTTTTGTGTGGGATTCAAACGATTAATAAACTAAAAAGTTCATGTAAATTGAAAAGTGGGGAACAAAATGCCAGTTATAATCCCAAAATACGTCATACGTAAAGTATGTTTCCTAATTGTGATAAAATTACGTAATAAGTTTCGTTTAATTCCACCATAATTTATGAAAGCTATCTTTATATCGCGGGTAAAAACTTTTATGTCTAAATATTTAATTATGGCAAACGAGGGTATTGTTATAAAATTAGGGATGATATATGTGACACGATATGTGTTAATGTAGTTGTGTCTGATTAGTATAAAGTTGACCTATTAAGGAACTAATACACACATGTTATTAATACAGGATTATACTAGTTATATATCAGAAGCAAATAAAAGCAATTTTTAATTGAATGAAAAAAATAATTTCAAAAAAACACTTTTTTTACATTTTTGATGTAAAATGTATTCACAATTTATTAAAATGATAACAAAAAAATGAATATTGTAATAAAACAACTGAAAAAAAAAATTGCCCAATCATTGATATACTATACTATACTATATAATAAAAAAATATTAGAAAAATAAATCTATGCAATCTTATGATATTTGCACATATTTCAATTTGTAAATACTATTTTCAATAAAGCCTAAGCGGCTTGTGCTTGAAAAAAGGAATGAAGTCGTGTCGAAGTGGGGATTCGAACCGACGATCTCTGGACTCAGAGCCCGCGACGCTACCCACTGGGGGCCACCACCCGTTTAAAATAATAATAAAGCCTTTTTACATATAATAATAAAGCCTATTCCTCCCATTTTGTCTCTTTGTAAATAATTTTAGTGAGCAGTTACGATATTATTTAGATTTTTTGTGCAGGAAAACGTTTTTTGCAATATTCCGTACCTATGTACTGTTTTCACGGAATATTTGTCTTAAAAATGAATATGTGAAATAGGTAGGTACCTACTGTAATAAAGGACAAATAAAATAAACAACCTTCGCAAGATGAGTTTGAAGTAAACAGAAAAACAGATTAATTTAGTATAATAATTGAAAAAGCGAGCAACAAATGTCAATCAAAGTAAGTATGAATGATATTGTGGATTTCAGGATATTTCAGCAATTTTTTGATGAGATTTAAGGAAATTTCAGCACTGAATTAGGATATTATTGTTTTTACATTGTAACGCGTATAAAAACGTTTTCAGGAATTAACTTTCAGATCATCAAATATTGTAACTTAATACTTAAATGGGGGCAAAACGCTGGCTCGCTAAAAAGTCATGTAAAATTTTATAGGATGAGCGTGATTGATTTTACAAATTTGATTTTAAAAACAGTTTTATTTTTTTATTTTTTACATAACAGTCTATTTCATTAGTGTATAAAACAGATATACATATGTTATCAATATTCATATTCTAGTGAAATTATTCACAAACACCTTCACTAAAACTATACTCGTGAGAATTCACTATTTAATTGCCCCTAAGCTTTAACCCCTTCGCAACGCATTTAAGTTTCATCGTCATCATTATAAATATTAGCCCTGAAGATTCACTGCTGTACGTGGGCCTCCCCTTGCCGCCTCCACTCCTCTCGAACCTGCGCCGTCTCCATCCAACTTCTTGATATTTTACCGGTGGACGTCCTTGAAGCTTCGGTTTTCAAGGTCTCCACCTTCGAAAATGAATTTCAGAGACGTGACATTCCGTACTTGAAAAATACTACCGTGTCTGAGGTGTCTAGTTACCCACTACGTCATCAATAGGCATCTACGCCATCACTAGACAGCTAGAGTCTTAAGACGGTGGAATTTATTGATAAATGATGCTGTGAAATTAACCCTAGGAAACGTATATTTTTAGAAAATTTGTATGGAAACTCCCCTTCTAGTGAATTCTTGCTTGAAGGTCTCTACATTAGAATACATTTCGTCCGTCTATCGTCCTTTGTTCAGGCTATATGACCAGCACATTTCCACTCAACCAAGCAATTCTTTCAACCACGTCGTAGGTCTTGGTATGGCCTCTTTTTCGGTCCCTTAATATTATTCTAAGCGCAATACGCTTCAAGCTCCCGTGCAACTTGCAACTTACTCATTAAAGATTGTTTATCTTCTTAAATTTGACTCACCTGAATTAATTAATCTACTCTCTTTCCGTGTCCCTTCCAGACCAACTAGACTGCCTAAACTTTTTCACCTACCTAAATTTAAAACAAATCACAGAAATAATTATACGATTCCTCGAATTTGTAAGGCGTTTGATGATAAATTTAATAGCTTAGATATGTTTAATACCCCATATAACAAATATATAAAGGAACTTAAAAACTTACAGACTTAAGATGACAAATATTTATTTACATTATAAGTAGATTCTTTTAACTGTTTAAAGCTACCTGCGGATACATATAATTGGATGGCAGGCATGTTATTGTTAAATTATTTGTTTTAATTATATTATGTTTTACCTGTACATCTGTTTGTATCCCGAATAAAATAAAATAAATGACACAAGGATAATAACACACTAAGCTTGAAATCTTGGAATTTTACGAGTAAAATATTTAATATAGAGTAGTGAAATGTAAAAACTTTACACTTTCCCAAAAAATTTAATACTCACGTCTTTTAAACGTCTAAAAATAATAATAAAAAATATGTATATTGTTTCGTGAGAATAGGGTTATGGGCGTAACCTGAAATAAGCACTAATGGATCAAATATAGTCGAATATCCACGGGGAATACGTGTTTAACACGTCACGAATAATATTACTATGGGAGGGGGTGGGTTGTGTTCTAACTTGTAGCAAAACGTATCCACTAAGAGGAATATATTATTTTTCTGTTTCATTACAGCAGTTTTGCATTTTATTGTACCTCCTGTATTTGTCTCTCTCGGGGTTTGATTCCCGAAAGGTAGGGTGGATGCTATAGCTATTGGGCAAGAAAATATTTTACAAAACGAAGTATTGTTGGAACTGTATTATTACCTTAATTGTAATATTAAGGTAGTTTTTTGGAAGAGTTTAATGGCCTTTTATAAAACCCAATCAAAAATAGTAAAAGACTGATAATTTTTTTGTAAAAAATCATGTATTTTACAGTTATTGGATACATTTTCTTTTTCTCCTGCATTATAGGCTATTTTATCAAAGAAATATTGACAAACACTGATAGATTCAAGCCTTTCACGTAGTTTATGCAAGGTCCAAAGCTTGAAAAAGTTCTGAGTTATGAAGGAAATTTTTCCTAGTGTCAAGGGCTAACAAAATCATGTTTTTTCACAAGTTTGAGATTCGCTGTCAATAAAGTGTCATTTTCCATAAAACACAAGTACGAATGCATTTACTTAAAGAAAGAACTCACTAAAAAAGTACATATTTCTGGTAGGAAGTAAATTCTTTGAGTAAGCTTGTTTATGAATATTTAATTAAGTGTGTCCAATTATTATAGCATGTTCAGTTACTATAGCACTCACGCTAAATTCAAATTTAAATAAATAAATACCCTAAGTAATAAAAAGTAATTTAATACTTTAAGTAATAAAAAAATATTCGTTTACAAATAATACACACTGAGCCTGTTTTTTTAATACCGAATTCATTAACAAAAAACTATAAATGTAGCTGTATTTTTTTATGTCTGAAAGAAAATATATATATAAATAAGTATATGAGTACCTACATTATATGTAAAAAAAAAAACATAATTGTTTCAATAATCTACGAGTATAATATATTCAAACGAGACACCGATTTTATGCAGTAAATATGATACCAGGTCTGGTATCACCATTTTTATGTAGATACAGGGCGGCATGAGGTCGATATTAGATTTTATTGACCTTGTATTTTCTATGGATTTCGACAAATGCTCGGATGGACTTCTATGTAGATATTTTGGCGATCCCTGCCCAGATTTACTGTTCTATAAATTACAGACATATCTAACTTTGATAAAATTATACCACTACATGCATCTGATTTGTTTACTCTCCTGGGAATAAGCTGCTTCAGGGAGGGGTTTACCTTAGGACAACTATTAGGTGTTTACTGAATATTGATTACGTGAATTACCCCTGGGACACTTGTGAAAGCCACTAAATGCTCCTTTAAACTGTATATCGTCACATAAGGTCCTTTTTTACATCATCATCATACATACCAACCGCACCCTATGAGGAGCATATGGATTCCACAAACTGCCTCTAAGTCAAGCGATCAGCCGCCAGTTCTCACGCATCCTACCCAGGTTAGGTCCACGTCCCGCAGCTCTGACGCTTGCTGCCGACGGATCGCCAACAGCGGACGCTGAGAACCTGTCTCACTTCTGTGTTCCTTACAAAGTCAAACCATCGCGTACCTAATAACCTTGTAAGACATCTATTCTAAAAACTCAGAAGTCTGCTATTTTGGACCCTGGTTAGGTGCCATGATTCGCAGCCACAGAGGAGAACAGGTGCGATGTAGGCGTTATAAAGGCGGAATTTCGTTTTAACCAAGTAAACATCCGATCTCCAGACAGCTTTCATTCTACTCCAAGCCGCCCTCCCAGTTCTTTCTGAACTCTGCCGTTTTTTGTCATGTACGTATGCTCCCAGGTATTTGAAGCTCTCAACCCCTGCACTTGGTGTACCAATGCAGTGCCCTATGCAACATTGTGAGCGGATAAGGGTGAGTAGTAGAAGTAGTAGAATATATCCTACTAGTATAATTTAATGTGTGAAGTTGAAGTAAAGATATCACTACAAGTATAATTTAATTGTGGGGGTTCGGTTGGGGCAACTTTTCTCTCTCTTAGAGAAGTATTCAATTTTCATCTCTTCAAACACGTGATTTTTTATCAACTGTCATAAAATTTAAAAGTATTTTTAACCATCCAAATATAATTGTATTTTGATGCAATTATTTAAGTTATTCTCAATAATTATTGTACATGACTTACGGACCTTTAAAATCTGTGACCAGGACTATGGATTAAATTATTGTCATTTTAGATTTAGATAAAGCGGGTTTTGCGGAGGATATATATATCTAGTGATTTACAGCCTGTTGACATTGTTAGAATTATTCAGATAATTCAACCCAACGTGATCTTAAATCATCGCATTGCTAAAAAGTTAAGAATAGCCTTCCATGATCCGCCATCAAGTAACAGGTATTACGCACTTAATTTCTAAGCATTATTTGTACAAATCTCGGGGAATATCAAGGAGATAAAAGGATTTTAGTATTTCAGATCATAGACGCTTTATAATAAGCTCAAGTTTTAAGTCATTTATCTAAATATACCCGTAATATCAACTCTGAATTAATCCTTTTTCCCTCGAATTTTCTATTTTATCAAATAGATTGAGTCCTTAAAAACCCTTTATCTATATATTTACCCAGTCAAGACCAGCGAACACGCGGGAATCATGTGCAAACTGATGAACACCTGGGTTAGGGTAGGATTCCTAGTTTTCGACAGATTTTATTTTCATTTTTGTGATTAATTTCTCTTTTGATTAAGATAATTTTAACAGCAAAAAGGCATTTAAATGTACATTGTGGATTACTTTGAATACAGTATTTCATAACTTATCATTAAAATCATGTCGTGACCGTACAAATTATTTTTAATTAAATGCGGTAGGTGGAGAGCTGAAATTTCAGCTGTCTATGCGCTTTGTAGCTGCTAGAAAAATTGAATACTTCATCTAAGTAACATAAATTTTTCGTAGTTTAAATTCTCGTTAGATTTTGCATTCGTAAATGTATTGGGTCTGGAATTAACAAGTTATGTCCAGTTATGTACAGCGCCCTTGAGGTGATTTTTCATAAAAATGGCGCTTAACAAGTTATCCAATAATAGTAATAATAATAAAAAATGGGTGGTTGAGGAAATGACATCGGTGACGTCACCGATGTTAGTGTTTTAATGTAGGTACACAGATCCGCACCGGGTACTAAAATGGGTGCCCTTACCGTGACCTAATTTCGAACGCATGTCACGTGAATATCACGCGCCTGGGATGTTATCACTGATAGTCTTGAGCGGACAGACTTATTAATTTGTGCGTTTCCGCGTAAAAGGTATATTCTCCAGATTTGTATATTTTTATAGTAGATATTATTGATATCTCAACAGAGACAGAGAAACTCTGGAAACGAATGTGGGTTATCTAGGCGTTTACAGGGTTTATGACCTGTCATTGGCTGGGTTAAGTGGCCACTTGATGTATTACAACATTCCCCATTCCGCCCATCATCTGACAACCATGTATGACAAATTTTTGAAACTTGTATATATGTTGAGTTTGTACAGAAGAAATGCGAGCACATGCGAGTTGTGTTTTCGACAGATTATAAATATTTTTAATATTCTTTTCCCTATAGTGACATCTGTTGAGAATATAGTTAAGCATTTTTTGGCAATCTAACTTTATTGGTGTAGGTAGGTTCATCCGAACTTGATTACTTACTAGAAGACGCCTGAAGATGTCTCTCCAATTTTTATTTGATTTTTATTTTTACCAGTAAATATTTTTGACAACAACAAGTATTTGTCTACAAGTATTTGTATTCATTCAAAATGTTATTTTCATAGTAGTTTATTCATCTTAATACCCAAATTTATTAATTGTAATGTAACTTAATAAACGTACTTTTGATGCAATATAAATTAATGTAATTGTATTGTAACTCAATAAATGTATTTTGATGCAATATAAATGCCATCAGGCGTATATGTGCTAATAAATAAATAAATATGTAAAAAGATCGTTATGATAACTTCTCTTTTACTACTTCTCTTATCCGCATCTAATTGTGCATAGGGCACTGCAATGGTGTGAGTCTTGTTCATTTGTTAAACGAAGACAGGATGATCATACTTTCGCTTTAGCAAAAAGGTGTTACGGATAATTTAATCATTTATTACGGTTTCAAAAATTTTCACTGGGATTAAAATAAATTCCAATTCTGAAATACCTTAGGTTACAAGTAAAAGTAATTTCTTTGATGTGTATCGCAATTTAACTTTACTGATTAGTTGCGCAAAGGATAATAAATATTTTAACTTTAACTTGTTTCCTTTTATTCATTAGTAGCCAAAGTACAGTACCTAGGTACATTTGTATAATATTATATCAGGGCAAACCTGTGATTAAAGGATTCGAATTCAAAGTTAAAAGTTAAAATCTACCCTCCCCTGGAAAATGTTCACAAAGAAGACGAATTTAAACGGTTTTATTTGTTTAATTCTTTATCTTTTAAAAGGCGAGTAGACGTTTAGGATCGTTTTACTGTTTAAGTAAAGATTAAGCAATATTTAAGGAAAAAATGACCTGAAAAAAGCAAATATTTATTTAGTACCTACTTGCCCAATTAATTCGTTATATAATTTTCAGATTTTATATTTATTGCGAGAAATTTTACAATATTTTACAATGTAAGTAGATATTATGCAGGGTGTAACAGAACACCGATGTACAAGCGGGAAACCAGTGAATCTACATCATATTTGGAGTTGTTTTGTAAAAATATTTTTATTTTATTTGACCCTTAGTTTTCGAGAAAGTTGAGTACGAAGTTGATTTTTTTTTCGATTTTTTTTTGCAAATTGTTATCAAATATCATGTATTTACTCAAATTAATACTATCCATAAAGAAAGCTTATTAATAAACACGTTTAATAAGAATTCGGACAATTTTACTTAATCAGACGTACTTATTAATAAGCACGTTTAATAAGAATTGGGACAATTTTACTTAATCAGACGTACTTCGAGTTTTGTTACACCCTGTATATAGAAAGTAGTTTTTGATCCGCCTCGTTGCATAGTGGTAGCGCAATTGGTTACCGTGCATGAGGTCGCGGGTTCTTTTCTTCTCCCCATCTACATACATTATTTAAATGTAATTGAAGATTATAGCAATCAACAATGTCAAAAATTTTCAAATCTTCATTAACTGAGATCTCTTCGAATTAAAACTAACCACGCATCTTCTCATGCACGCACGTCGATTGTTTCCACTTTTCATTATTTCCACTTTTCAAGTATTTTTTGTACTTGATCATGCCATGTCTTTCTCGGCCCTTTCTCGACTTCTGCATCCAGACGCACTTGCATGGAAAACATTTTCAGCCGTTTATAAAAGTATTTTAATTATATCTTCATTGGCAATTTGTTACATTCAGTTATATTTTTTATTATGTATTTAAAAATGCAAATCACTGAGGTTTCAATTACGTAGGTTTTCCATTAGATTTCCACAAAATTAGCGGCAATAACTTTGCGCCATTAACTTTTAAAGAAGCTTGAATAATAAATTGACTCATTAATTTAAACTGCCTTCGATTAATTCCAATTAGAATTTCCTCTTTTAATATATAAAAATGGAATAAAATAGAAAGCAAGCAGTGATTAAAAAGATATGTACTTACTTCTTTTTAAATACGGCCTCGTTAAGGATAGTTATAGATAAGAAGATAAATATTTCATATGTCACAATTTTATGATACACATAACATATAATATATAAACATATACAAATATATATTAATATAAGATAACCCAATTGGCGGACTTATGACTTAAATAGGATCATTATCAATTTCCGACGACCTAATATGAAATAATGATTTCAGAATGGCCTTTCATATAAAAATATTTCATATGTGGTACCTTGGACTGGCAATTAAGCGCAAGTCTGATCATTTTGTCAAAAATAATCAAGTTACACTGAAAAGCATTGTGGTCTAGTGTTAGATTCGGGAATTCTTGATAGGATCTTTGGGTTCGAATTCCACTCCAGCACAACATATTTCCTGCTTTATTTCCTATTTGAAAGCAGTCCCGAAATTGAAATATTTGAGTATTTCATAGGAATTTTAATGTTTTCATTTAAAAAAAACACCGCACTTGGCGAAACAATGCAGTGCCCTAAGCGACCACATATTTATTACCCTTATGTACATAAAGCTACGTCATAGGAAACTTTGAATACTTACCCAATATAATTCTACGTAATAATATCATATTGTATAATATGTTCTTCTATTTTTGCCTTGATGTCTCAATCTTCATAACCATCTATCTATACACAAGTAGTTGTGATTTACTGGACCGTAAATTATAATCTTATGAGATTCCAAATTAACTTACTGGTCGTACAAAGGAGACAGTTTATATCTTAGTATTGGAATGTTCTATGTGCAAAAGTTACCATCGGTTTGTCATAACTACAAAGATTCAAATTCTCAGTAGGAGATAACATACTGACGAAACCCATTCGAGTCATATAAAAGATAAAATATCGAATTCATAAGAATAATTAAACGTCTAATGCATAAACAAAAAAAAAAACAAAAACCCCTATAAAAAATGCACGGTTTCGTGTACTTACATTCTAAATTTTTTGAAAATTTATTTCATAATTTATTTCTCTATTATAAATTTTTAATATTTATTAACTTTCCCTTATCCGCACCCAATGGTGCATAGAGCACTGCATTGTTACACCAAGTGCAGTGTATCTTGATCATTTAATTACATGAAGGTAGGATGATCAGTCTTACGCTTCAGTACCAGTCCAAGATATCACACATAAAATATTGAAATGAAAATCACACGTAAATAAATATTTCATGTTGACTGTTTATTAATATATTTTATATGATGTAATAATATTGTATGCATTTATTTATGTAATTTAAAATGGAAAGTTTTCATAAATAAATAATTAAACAAAGGAGTCCGCCTTGTAGCATAGTTGTTGCTCATTTGGCTACCGTGCATGAGGTCGCAGGTTCGATTCCGGTAGGAATATTTATTTACATGTTGTGATTTTCATATGAATATTTCACGTGTGATGCCTTAGACTGGTACAGAAGCGTATGACTGATCACCATGTAACTTCATGTAACATGTAATAAAAATTTATCAAGATTCAATGCACGCGGTGTACCAATGCAGTGCCCTATGCACCATTGGAAGGGAATGTAGTAGTTGTAGTATATTTATTCATTTTTAACAAGGCTGCTACCCTATTCAATTATTAAATTTAATTTTATATTACCTGTATCTTTTGAGGGTAGTGGTTAGTAAAGTTATTAGTTAGTTGGGAGCTAAAAATAAACCTCTTAATTCACATTGTAATTGTACAGTAATTAAATACTTAGGGGTCGTTTGTACGATGTTAGGAGTTGCAAAATATTTAATTATTTCGGTATAAAGCTTGTAAGTGCTTCCCACCCAATTTCTGACATTGTGTAAAGTTAAATCATACTTTTTTTTTTCCATTTCTTTCCAAACGCGGGATTATGGATATTCAAGTATTTACAGGGCTTATGACCTGTCGTTGGTTGGGTTGAGTGGCCATTTCTCACCTTTCAAAATACCGATTTTTCGGAAATTCTCAGTAGAAGCAAGTAAACACCATCGTATTTACAAACAACATTTTGAGTGTGTCCAAATACTTGTAGACAAAAACTGGATTTCCCCCATTACGGACTAATAATTACAATTTGACATCTCAACAGAGATGAGAAGTTTGGAAGGGAATATGGATATCTAGGCACTTACAGGGCTTATGACCTGTCATTGGCTGGGTTAAGTGGCCACTTGATGTATTACAATATTCCCCATCGGTCATAAGCCCTGTAAGCGCCTAGATATCCATATTCCCTTCCAAACTTCTCGTCTCTGTTGAGATGTCAAACCATCGTATTTGTTCACATATATAAATTCTCATTTTTAATAGGAAATTATGTACCTTTTTGTGTTAAAATAAAATACAAAATAATTACTAAATTATGTGATATGTTATTTTTTCAGTCTTTTGCGATGTTATATCATTACGATCTTTTTTAAATTAGGTCGTTTTCGTCCTAAAGGTGCGATTTGATGTATTACAACATCCATTTCGCTTATTAGCGAATATCCACGCAAGCTAACATTTTGATTTTCCTTACTACGCTCCCTAATGGTGCATAGGGCACTGCAATTGGTGCACCAAGTGAAATATGAAAATGATCACGATTCAAAATAATACATTTTCTTCATTTTGTTTTATTTTGAAATATCTAAGTAGTTTCACTATTTTTTCAAATTGGATAAGACTTTTTAAAATGGTTTAAGTCAAAAATAAATTTTGTAGATCAACTGTTTTTTGTGATTAGATCATGTGAATTCAACAAATTATGTATCTCGAAAATTGGCCATTAGCTTCCATATACGGGAAAATCGCAAATGAAGGGGTATATAATATTATTTTTTATTGACATTTCAGAAAAAGAAAAAATAAGTATCATAAGGCGTGAACTTCATATGTACAGGGTTTTAAAATTAAAAGCAAGACATTTTTAATTTGTACTCTGTTCAGATTTAAGATTTGTACAGATGTTGTACAAGATAGCTTTTTGAATAGTACTTTCATTTAAAAGCTCCTGATAACTTCTCCAACGACTCTTGTGACACTAAGCCTTTATAGAAGGATAAAGGAACATCTACCATACGAGGTGTAATGAGAAAAGAGAAAAGAAAAGGATTGTGTACTATGTAGGTGGTACTAATTTTCTCTGCTTGTGGTCTTATTCCAAATAAAAGTGACAAATCCCCACCGTTTCTAATTGAAATATTTCCGATTTCAATTAATTGGATTTTCCGAATGAAAACTGCGTTTTATGAAATAACATAAATATGAGACCTTTTTATCGTTAATTTAAATAACTATTTTTGTCGGAGTTTATTCGTAATTCAAAAATAAAAATAAAAATTGAAAGTATAAAAATTTCTTTCTTTTTATCGTTAGTAAAAATATTATTACACTTACAAAATGTAAAAAAATCATTAGTCCGAATTAAAACATCAGTAAAAAAACCCATAAAAAACTAATTTAGGTTCCTGGGAATTATTTATTTATATTCCCATTTTACATATATTTTCGTTTTAAATCACAATAAATTATTATTAATTGTCGTCATCTTTCTGTATCTCACTCACTAGCGACCCTTGCCAATAATCTTTCCCGACTCACTAGATAATCCGTGTCAATTCAGGGCATCTTCAGCCCAGCATTGTGAAAAGAAGAAAAAAATATATATAATAAGATAAAACAAAAAAATATCTAAAAGTTATTAAAATGTGCAAAATCATAATGTGAATGCAAAATATCTCCATTTAAATATACAAAAAGTACAAATCCTCTATGATAGCCAATGATTCATAATGAAAATATACATAAGTGTCGAATGACGTCACGCTGAAAAGTGTAATAAACAGTATTTGCCCCTAACACAATATTGTCCGTTATAAGAGGGTTCATGTGTTACCTAAATACGCTAGGCTTCTCACAATATGTACAAACCATACAGCCTTAAGGTTCTGGGGTTAAATACGTGAAACAGGCTGGCCAAAAAGACTTGGGATTGTTTGAACAAGATCGTGTTGAGAATAAGTCATTAAAAAGTCACACTGGGTCATATTGATATTAGGAAATTTATTGAAAAAATACGGAAATGTTTTCTACCTATAGAATTAGAATTTTTATAAAAATGCGTAGAACATACTATCTGTTCTTGAGAGCCAAAACGCCTCACCCTTTAAACCACCAGTTTCTCAGGAGACGCATTTTAGTGATTCTTAGCCGCGGGTGACATTGGACACCAATAATTTAGTTAATCTTGGCCGCAGATGACACTGGACACCTATAATTTAGTAAATCTTAGCCGTAGGTGACATTGGACACCAATAATTTAGTTAATCTTGGCCGCAGGTGACATTGGAAACCAATAATTTAGTTATTCTTGGCCGCAGATGACACTGGACACCTATAATTTAGTTAATCTTGGCCGCAGATGACACTGGACACCTATAATTTAGTAAATCTTAGCCGCAGGTGATACTGGACATCTATAATTTAGTGAGTCTTAGCCGCAGGTGACATTGGACACCTATAATTTTGTGATTCTTAGCCGCAGATGACACTGGACATCTAAAATTTAGTAAATCTTAGCCGCAGGTGACACTGGACATCTATAATTTAGTGAGTCTTAGCCGCAGGTGACACTGGACATCTATAATTTAGTGAGTCTTAGCCGCAGGTGACATTAGACACCTATAATATAGTGATTCTTAGCCGCAGATGACACTGGACATCTAAAATGTAGTAAATCTTAGCCGCAGGTGACACTGGACATCTATAATTTAGTGAGTCTTAGCCGCAGGTGACATTAGACACCTATAAATCCTGTGAAATTGCATACAATATCAGATAATTCCATTGGGACGTCTCAGACGGATCCTTGAAAAACCATCCTTTCACGTGTCCGTATAAATATTTTATTTTTTATCTATATTACATATCATTGATTCTGGATATACATAATATATTTTTAACGCATTTTTCACTGAGAAACCCCGTGCCGAGGAAATCATTTTACAAATTAACGTTTTAT
>JAGVSP010004307.1:0-51417 GCA_022494985.1 Micrasema minimum
TAACGCATCGACTACATACTTAGTTTTATTTCTTCACAAATAAAGGGGTAGCTTTACAGTACTTTAACCCCTCTTACTTCAATAGAAATCATCCAATCAACTGAACCTTTTTAAGTAACTGAATAAAAAAATAAAATAAAATAAAATAATCACTCGGGAATAGAAAAGAAAAGCATTATTTAAATAATAAATCTGTAAAAATAAAGGTACCTAAACCTAAACTTTATGAATTACCTATTATATGAAAAAGTTATGCATGATTATCAATCCGTAAAAATTGTAGGATAGGTATTTAATGATTTTCAAGATCATCTTGTCATCCACTCCATTTAAATGTGATACCTTCCACTGGGGTTGAAGCGTAAGACTGATAATTTTGCCTTCATATATAATGATCTAGATTTTCTGCACTTGGTGTACCTACTTAACGATGTGGTGCCCTATGCACCACTAGGTGTGTATAAGGAAAAGTAGCAGTATCTAAAAGGTACATGGATCTATTTACATTTACAACACTTCCATTTGCTAAAATGTATTTTATTTCGTTAAAAATCAAAAAGAAGATAAAAATAGCAGTCTTAATAGTATAAAAAGAAATCTATGTAATCTAATGATATTTGCACATATTTTAATTTGTAAATACTATTTTCAATAAAGCCAAAGCGGCTTGTGCTTGAAATTAGGAATCAAGTAGTAGCGGAGTGGGCATTGGAACTTTTAAATTTCAATAACATTATTCCGTGAAATCAATTTTCCAAAGAGTGGCAGCTTGAAGCTTGAAGGGAGAAAGACAATGACAATCGTTTCAAAGTAACCCTCGGATGCAAATACTATCCCTTTGTCGTTTCCTCAGACAAGTAAATACTTTGCATTGCAAATTCACCCCACGGGCTGTATGCAGATTTAGTTACGCCACTTTGCCCCGCAACCCTTCAAGTAAGTAAGGGTTACTTTATAGGAGTCAATAAAAGAGTGGGAGGAATTCAAATGTTGTGTTTTGCGGCTTGGTACCACTTTTACTTTGGTATTTGGTATTCATAGTCGTTTTATTATCCAGAGTCTTTCTTTAATTTTTATTACACGCATATGAATGCAAAGCATGTTCTTTTTGTAGACCGTGTAAAAATCATCATCATCATCATTATATCATATCCGCTCCCTATGTGGAGCATATGGATTCCACAAACTAAGTCAAGCGATCGGCCGCCAGTTCCCGCGCATCCTCCCAGGTCAGGTCCATGTCCCGCAGTTCCGTCACAAACTGCCGACAGATTGTCAACAGCGGACGTCCAGGACGCCGAGAACCTAATTTATTTATTTATTTATTCAATCCCCTCAACAGGCCATGAGGCCCAATTATAGAGGGAAACAACGTCACAAACACCTTGTAAATAATGCCTTGTAAAATAGGCAAGCATGGTTAAGGGCGTTAAGGCTCTCAGGAGGCATTCGAGGCATACGGAGGCATAAGTACCTACCTACAAGATTAAAGAAAAACTCGTTAATTTCCTCGTTAAATAAAAACATTACGAATCCTAATACGATATACCTACGTAAGTTACTTCCAAATTCTGATGTCACTTAAATTTTTCATGCTCTGTGTGAAAAGTCTTTTAAAAAAAACCGTGTTTTTCATTTTAGGAATACTTACCGAATAGGTACCCAATACGGACCACCCGTTCGCTTTCTCTAAGGGGGCCGTTTGCACGATACATTTAGTTTGGTGAGCTCCTTAGTAAAACTAACCAATGTAAAGTGGTCCTAATAAAAACGTACCTACTTTTGCCTTGTTTTGTAAAACTTGAGGGGAGTGTTTACGACAGCAGGGGCCCCATGCTGGACTGAAAGTCGCATGCGACACTCCGAAATGACGAGTGATTTTGTACCGTATTTAGATCACTAGTCATTCCGAAGTGTTGCAAGCGACTTTAAGTCCAGCATGGGGTCCCGGTAAATAGGTAGGTATTAAGTATTTCAAATGTAATATACGTGATGTACTTACATAGCCACTAACTAACTAACTAACCATCACGCCATTTCCCCGAAGGGGTAGGCAGAGAGGATAGAACGCCACACCACTCTGTCCTGGCATACTTCTCTTGCTTCCTCCACATTCATACATCTTCTCATGCACGCACGTCCATTATTCCGACTTCTTACATGCCCACTTTCAAGCACTTGTTTTAATTGATCATGCCATGTCTTTCTCGGCCTTCCTCGACTTCTACATTCAGGCACAATCGCTTCATATTTTTTTTTAGCAGTTCTTTCATCATCCATTCGCTCTACATGACCGAACCAACGTAAAAGACCTCTCTTAATTTTGACGATAATGCTTGTCTCAGCCTTGCATTCTGCTCTAATTTCAACATTAGTGCACCTATCATACATAGTTTTACCACACATTCGCCTGAGAGATCTCATTTCACCTGCATTTAATCTACTTTCATCCTTATTTTTCCAACTCCATGCTTCGCTTCCATACATAAGGGTTGGTACCAGAACTCCATTATTCACACACTACACTTTCCCTTATCCGCACCCAATGGTGCAAAGGGCACTGCATCGGAACACCAAGTGCAGTGTATCTTGATCATTTTAATACATGAAGGTAAGATGATCAGTCTTACGCTTCAGAACCAGTCTAAGATATCACACATGAAATATTAATATGAAAATCACATGTAAATAAATAGTTCATGTTGATCCCCTACGGGAATCGAACCCGCGACCTTATACACGGTAGCCAGATACGCTACCACTGAACTCCATTATTACTAGATTTTAATAAATATTTTAGTGATAGGTAGATATAAATAACTAATTATACGCAGGTAAATCTTATCTCCGCTATTAAAGTGACAAAATCCAAGATTTGTGATTTTTCAGCAAGATTGATTGATTTTTTCAATAGCATTCGAACACAAAAATACAAAAGTACAAAAATAAAAGTTTACGAATTCGTCGATATTCAGCCAAAAACTGGACACAGCAATCAGCAATGTGTTCCTAAATATCGACATCACCCAGGTGAGCAAACGAATTACCCATATTATGTTTTTAAAATTATTACTAAATCATTAAAAAAACTATTCACACATTTTGGCTCTAAAAAGTACCTACTTACCTAGGTAATGAAAGTAATACCCAGGTCTATGAATAAATAATAAAAACTAAAAAATTGAATAACAAAAGAATAATCCATTTGATTTTAAATTGAGTAGGCGTTCCAGAAGTTTCTAGTCGACCAATGAACGATATCGCATTCGGCTGTGACATTTTCTTACGCCCAATGAAAACAAAGCTTATTCAAGCCAGAGCCAAACTCGAAATGCATTTTGAAATACGTAGGTACCTACTGGAATTATTTTCACCATTTTCCATCTAAGATAACTTTACTTATAAAATTATCAATTGATCTGTTCACCCTTGAGTGCGGATATGGGAAAGTCGTAGTATGTAGTAAGTACGTAGGTAGGTATTCAGATACAAGTTTATGTAGGATTTAGTGCCCAGTTGTTTCGTTAGTTTTGTTGGCGAGTTAAAAAAATATGGAAATGTTAATTTTTATGCAATTACCAATTTGATTTGGGGATACTTCACAATACGTGGTGGAGCTGTCAAAATTCCACAAAAGTTTTTTCTCTCTGGATTATAGAGTTACAGCATAGAAATGGGCAAAACTGTGATTGGTTGGATTTAAAAATCTTAATCTACTGTTTAAATTTCGATTTTAAATAGCCATTTGACTTTAAATTATTTAATTAAACCCAACCTATCTTAACCTACAGTATAAATTTCATAACCTATTTATTATAAAGGATATTGCTTTTAAATAGCTATTTGATTTAAATTATTTTTTTAAACCCAACCTATCTTAACCTACTGTATAAATTTCATAACCTATTATCTATGGATTTACCAATAGACTAGTCCTCATAAAAGTTACCACGTATTGTAAAGTATCCCCTTTGATTTTTTCATACAAATTCACACCTATTGCTAAAAAAAAAAGATATATAAATATTATCTAATACGTTAGTAGGTACCTGCCGTCAATAATTTATTATTTTTCAATTCATTACAACTATGTCGCCAGGTGGGAGATCACCTTAGGAGTGAAAGGAATAAACAATACGAATCTAAGCGCACGTAAGTGAGACATCTATATCGATAGTCCGAAATTGTCACCAGGTGTGCGAGCGAGGCAAAGTATTCCCGTAAGCGGATCACCGAAAGTGAGAGAGAGTCAGAAGTACATATCTCATCACGGCTTTCGAGTGTCACCAAAGCAGCGGGCGTGGCCAGTTGACACTTTGTGGACCGAGGCGAGATAAATTGTGTGTCTCATTTTTATTACGGAGGTTTCTGTCACGCGACCACGTGCTTAGATTTGACAGATGTGATAATATATTTTTCCAATAAGATTTCTCCGGCTTGAATAATAAAAATGATAACACTATTGACATCTCAACAGAGACGAAAAGTTTGGAAGGGAATATGGATTTGTGGACGTTTACGGAACTTATGGAATGTCATGGTTGGGTTGTGACAACCTGATGTATTACCAACAATATCCCGATTCCCCCTAGTCCCTACATACCTATTTGATATTCATATAATTTGCCAATTATCAGAACTTGTGGTTTAAAAGTATTTGGACTTACTCAAAAAATAAAAAAGTAATATTTGGAAAATTTATTTACCGCCATTGAAGCTACACTGCTACACTGAAACTTAATTAATTCCAGACCCAAAAATGTAAACTACAACAAACTAATTTTATTTAGGTATTATAAGGTCAAGTTCTGGATTCCAATACGTCTTGCAGCTACAAAGTGCATGGACCAATGAAATTTCAGTTCCCCAACATTCTGGTGGTGATAGCTCAAATAGTGCGAATTTAGTACTAAAAATGCGAGTAGCTAATAAAAGTTAGATGCTACTTGTATATCCGCTGCCCAAAGTGTAGGAGGATAAAAATTCCACTTTATTTGATAAAAAGTTAACGTACCTACCAAGGAAAAAATGGTTGGTACCTACCTACCTAAAATATGTTTAAAAAAAAAGTAAATTGGTAGCACATCATGTGTTCCAAATTAGAACTTAATCCAGACGTTATGCCAGCGATTATTTTCAAATTTCACATTCGAACACTCGCCCGCCATATTGTCCTTGGGTCACGCACCCGGCCAATCATCGCGCTCTTTACGCGTCACGTGATACTGGCCGTAGGCGAAAACGATCACGGTACAGCACGTGACCGATTTCGCCTACTGCCATCGACAGATGAACAGAAGACGGAGGCACGCAGGCGCTACCGGCGCATCACACCAACTGGTAGCTATTTTTTAAGATTAGGGACAGGTACGGTACCTAGTTTCGAGATGTAAATAGGTACCTACCTAATGGAGTAACAAAACTCGTAGTACAACCTGAAAACTGGTGAATATACTTCATATTTGTGTACCTAATATGATTTTTAATGTGATCTTTAAATATAATCTTTTTTTACTCAAAAAACCTTTCATAAGGTAGGGGAAACCCGTCCAAAACCGGGTACCTGGGTAAAACTGGGTACCATAGCTACTTGCTGTAAATTAAGTTGAATTCTACCACCACAGCGCGTTATCGTCGGCGCCATTTTCATTTAGTTTGTCAACAAATACTTGACGTGGCGTGCATAAGTTCTGTAGCTCAGCACAATTTTCTTTAGTTTTGGGTGTGTTTGATCCAATTTTCGCGATGAATTACCTATGGATTCGACAGCAACAAGGTAAGTGGCAAAATTTATACTGGTTTATCGTGGTTATCTTCTATGCTTGAAAATTGTCAGTCGCATGTGACTATAGCCAATAACGTATTTTTTAGGTTATTATTTTTCTGACTTAATGCCACGGGGCAAAACCGTTTGGGGTAAAATCGGTTTCCCGGTTTTGGACATGTTTTTCAGAATTTCAGAATTAATATACAAGTATAATAAGTAAATGTTTTTTAATTTTATTTTAGTAACATGGTGATAGCGTGATGACTTGAAGAAGTTTATCTGCCTTAAATTTAGATGCCATAAATGTTACTGGGGTAAAACCGTAAATTCATAGCGTTCGGCAGTTTCATTTTCATGTGTTAATTTGAACTGATAAATTATATTTAATAACAATAAGTAAACATTTCTGGATAGAAAATTAACTTCTTACTCAATTTTATATATCAAACATGTAGGTAGTAGATTTACTGGTTTCCCGCTTGTTCATCGAGTTTTGTTACACGTTGTAAATGCTTATAAAAATATTTTAATTCATTTCTTAATAACAGTTAAAATACCTACTAGGGGTATAAGTGCATAAGGCACACACGCCATTGTAATTGGTAAAAAAGTTCCAGACAGACAAAAAGTTACGATATTTCAGGCAACCAAATACCAATAAGTAGGCATTCTTATATGCAAATAAGTAGGTTCCTTTAACAGAATTCGTGCTTTCCTAAATAATATGCAAATTGTGATATATGCTGTCGGCTCCGGCTACTAGAATTTTTCTCGAACAACATGGTCTATTAAAAAAATGGAAATAAATTATAAACTTTCCGAATTTTTAATGAATTTGACTACAGACCAAAAAATTTTGATAAGTAGGTACATCGGTACATACTATACCTAATCATATCGCGGAGGGCGAATTAAATTTTAGAGGTTCGTAGTTTGATCATATTAAAAACATTTTTATATAAAAATATTAGGTATAGGTTACGTTTTTTACACATATTTAATAAACAGTATGATTTTTCGTGATTTTTGATCATTTTAAAATTATTCTGTTAAATCTTTTATATTCAAAAGGAATCTATGCAATCTTATGATATTTGCACATATTTCAATTTTTTAATACTATTTTCAATAAAGCATAAGCGGCTTGTGCTTGAAAATAGGAACAAAGTCATGGCGGAGTGGGGATTCGCACCGGGGATCTCTAGACTCAGAGACGGCGACGCTACCACTGGGCCACCACCCGTTCAATTCTTATTCCATTATTCCTAAGTAATTTATTAAAAAAGGAGCGCGGATTACTGAAAAAACAAATCATTGCTCAGATAAATAATAATATCATCCTTTTTATAGGATTATGAATAGGTAGGGGAAGGTCGGGCGAGTTGTGACAAAATTAGAAAAATGGGAAATTGTAGAAAATCCTTCACAAATAAAAAAAAAAAAATTGTTTCGAAAAAAATATCTGTTTAACTACCTTTACTCTTATCCTCGGCCTCATCACTAAAAGGATAAGGAGATACAATTTAGTTTCTGTGTACATAAATAGGTACCATTTATTAGGTATTTATGATCCATATTAAAAAAAATATTAGGGCTTTTATTAGCCTGTTAATTGGCTTAAAAAAATAATTATTAAATAATTACATGTTTTTTGTACTACCTAGCCGATACTTCAAAAAATTATTTAAAAGGTCTTATGATTCATTTCAAAGCCTTCAATTTAATACATTTTTTATGTTATTGCGTTTTGACGTGACGTTCTTGAATTATTTTGAAGAAATAACTCCGACAGAAAACGTGCGTTATGCTGCAGGCCACTGCGAATTTGTTTTGAATTCGATTAATTTCAAATTGAATTTTGAATTTGGAGCGTAGCACGCGCCATTTTCTCGAAATTGGCGCGCAATCATACTGTCTCGGTCGGTAAAGGGTTACAGGAGATCAAATTACGCCTTTATCGACTGCTGCCGATTCAAATTGTATTCCTTTTTCGAAGATTGGCAGCATAAACAGTAGGATCTTGGTAGCTATATTTGTAAATTATTATTACCGGTATTTTTAAATTGGGTTAACTTCTTTGTGACGGTCAGTAATGGTAAGACATAAATACATACCTAGGTTATTATTATTATCAATATCAACCATAAATAATAAGCTATTGGGGTTGTAAGAAAAAAAAATTGACAAAATGAAATAAATAAATCAAATTAATTATAGTACCTAATTATAATAGCACTATTAGGTGCGGATAAAGGAAAGTAGGTAATAATAGTTGTTACTGTGATTAAATAACTCGAAATTGTCTATAAATATTTTTTTGTTGAAAAATATGTCATTTCGTGTAAATAATAATACCTATACTACTTTACCAACATTACCTTATCCGCACCCAATGGTGCATAGGGCACTGCATCAGTACACCAAGTGCAGAGATTCTTGATCATATTATTACATGAAGGTAAGATGACCAGTCTTACGCTTCAGTACCAGTCCAAGGTACCTATCACACATGTAATATTAACTACAGGATCTGAACGCGGAACGATTCATCTATTTGGCTTAGCCAATTAATATTTTTTTAATATATCAATTAATTACTTCAATCCTTAATAAAGGTGCTTTTAGGAATTATTGTACATTTCATTTTTCTCTTGTACCTAATTTCCACAGTTTTTTAAGAGAATTATCATCAGACTTTAGCAGGTAGGTTGTTAGATAATATATTATTTAAATAAAAGTATTAATATGTAATGTAACTCGCAGACAAGCCCCGGCTTTGCGGAAACAAAAAATAGGTACATTTATGTATTGTCTATAAAATATGTACATTTTAATAAAAAAATCATTTAAAAAATTTAAAGTAGTAGGTATCTACCGACCTACCTAATTCTTATTGTCCGTTGAGATGTCTTACCTGTTGAGATTTATATTTTACGTCAAAATTTCCTTTCAAACTGAACCAAGGCGCGCACTTCTTTAACCCTTTAATTACTGGGTGTATGTTTTACCCTTCCAATGCAGATGCAATGCTTAATGAATGCATTTGGGAGCCCTTCACAGATCACGCAATGTCTGCGCCGAAATGCTGAGGGCACAAAATATACGAATTTGAAAAAAAGAACAAAAAAAGAACTATCGGCAATATTCAAATTAGGAAGGTTTCGGTAATCTACAGTGCTACTTTTTCTATGGTTGCCTGTTGCGAAGTGGTTAACGTTCATTGGCTATTAGTGGCGGTTTGGCGGTTCGATAACGAAAGCACCTGCCAAATTATAATCAAGCCGGATTAAACTTAAAAATTGTACTTATCAATTTACTGAATTAATTTCCATTGCTTTCCATTGATTTTTATCCAAAGTGATGTATTTTATGGGAAGTAGGTAGGTACCTACGTTCTACGTACAGGTAGGTAGGTACTTTATTATGAGTGTTCAAAAAATATATTGTACTATATTAATATGTAATGGAAATAAAAAAAAACGAATACTAGGTCGATAGTCGATATAAAGCGTTTATCGTCGATTTTTGGATTCGGATGGATTTTCATCGATAGATACGAGATCGATATCAACCTCGTGCCGACTACATGTCAATATATTAGTGATCTGTGCCCAGATATTATATATTAATCTTAACATCCATAGAAAAGTGCTATACCGCTCATTTGAATGCATTTTATGATAGTCACCTAATGATATCACAAAAATATCAGCTTTTATGTGGATACGTAATCTAGAAACGTAACATTTTTATCATCAAATGTTTTTTTAAGGGTAGCTGTCAATTATTACGTATATAACCAAAGTGCAAAATAATTTTAAAAAATCAAATGAAAATTTTTTACCATTGTGTCCGAAAAAATTAATACACTAAAGAAATATACATATTTATGTGAATATAGTTGTGGGATATTTTGAATTGGCACTGAAGTGTAAAGACTGATCACCTTGCCTTGTGGCAGATAATCAAGATTCACTGTACCTACTTGGTGTACCGATGCAGAGCTCTATGCGCCATCAGGTGCGGATAAGGGAATCATTTAAACGTATTACGTATTTACATGGTACGTATGTACAAATTAGGTATTACAAGGTGCAGATTGAAAGCCAAATAAATTAATCAACACAAAACGCATAAATAAATGCAAGTGGTAATTTCGTTCCAATGCAGTTTGATAGGGAGTAGGCAATGGGCACCCATAACAGCCTTTAAAATTATTAACTCGTCTGCTAAAAGCCCCAGGAAGTGGCCTGGTTAAATGCCTATAAACAATGTAGGTAAATGATATACACCGAGCTCAATGGTAACTTTACTTCGTCGATCACGAACGGCACTTATTGAGACTTAATACTGCGATTAAATTTTATATTAAATTTATTAAGTGCAACGATGCACTTGTATTTATTTGGAATCACCACTCTATTAAGAGCATACTCCACCACGTGACTCGCGGCCGCTTTCGCATACAAACGTATTCCTCGATTTTTTCCCTAGAATTTAATATTAGAGTGATGATTTTTTCACATATTTCAGATATCGACCAGTAGCTCAAGCACAGATAACTATCGACGTAGTTAAAAGCGTGCTAATCACGTACTAACGCTAACGATTTTGAGCGATCATGAGATCTGAGCCGAGCATTGACGATCTGAGCCGAGCGGAGCCGATCTACGCTATATCGACCGGCCTTACGTCAAACGTCAAATCATCGCGCTCTTGTCGGATTTTTTTATATGTCGACTGCTTTTCTCAATATTTGGCTTGCCGAAAACCGGCTAAATTATAATACAAGATTGAATGAAGATTTTGCGAATAAGATATATCTCGGGAAATGGCTCGCGACTAGTATGCGCTCGTTTAATAAGCCCCGATCGATAACTTTTAACGCGTGTTCCATTGTGATCGCGAAAAACGTTAAAATCCCATGGGTAAGAAATCGTTATCACGTCGCTTATTACGAGTCGGTACTGATCTGTGATCGAGCAACAGATGCGTGTCTGTATCGTCATGTATATTTCCTTTGACAAATAAAATATCAAAAAAATAAGACGATGCAAACATGCATCTGATCAACATCTAAAATGTGTGAAAAAATCATTGCTATAATGTTAAATTCCAGGGAGAAAAAAGAGGAATACGTTTGTATGGGAAGCGGCCGCGAATCACATCGTGGAGTAAGCTCTTAATTTCTTTTAAATAATCTTCGGGAAAAAGGATCTTCACATATCTATTCGCTCTTACAATAATGAACTAAGACAAGGTGTTCAAATCATTGCACTATGCACCATTGGGTGCGGATAAAGGGAAAGTAGTAGTAGCAGTAGTTCAGAACAATGCAATTCGTCATCCAAATTTACCTATCCCGACGATTATTGTCACCTATGTCCCTCCCCCACACCTCTCCTGACGCAGCTCCATAGATAGCTAGTTGCATTCTGCAGTGTGAACGAAACACTACGTTATATTCAGTAAATCAGAGTTGTCGAAAACTGACGTGCAAGCATCATCATTACCCGACCAGGGAAAATACGTGATTTTTGAGTTTATCGAAATATTATGTAGTGCAGTTCTCTCAACCAGTGACCGCCAGCCATACACCAGGAAGGAGCGCGAGAACACGTCTTCAGCAAGCAGGTTAGTGGTGTGTGCGTTTCCTTCCACCCCTTATCACATCCCTTCTATAGTCCACTTCCTCCTTTTAATTCCTACCCTGACGAGTGCTCCTTGTACAGTTTCTTTCACAAGCAAAGAAGCGTTTACCTATTTAAATAAAAGTTAATTAGGTACCAAAACACGTTTACAGTACCACGTGCCTACACCAAAATATAATCTACTTCTACTACTACTACTACTTTCCCTTATCCGCACCCAATGGTGCATAGGGCACTGCACCGGAACACCAAGTGCAGTGTATCTTGATCATTTTAATACCCTTAATTAAGCGCCCTTGAGGTATATTTATACGAAAACGGCGCTATATAAATTATCCATAATAATAATAATAATGACGGTAAGATGATAAAATATAATCTAGCGATTTGACATCTCAACAGAGACGAGAAGTTTGGAAGGGAATATGGATATCTAGGCGTTTACAGGGGTTTATGACCTGTCATTGGCTGGGTTAAGTGGCCACTTGATGTATTACAACATTCCCCATTTCACTTAGTATTTGATATCCAATATCTGCCGATATACAGTAAAAGGGGTGAAATCTAGTTTTTGTCTACAAGTATTTGGACACACTCAAAATGCTGTTTATAATCTATAAAAATGAATTTTTTTTTATTCGTTTTCAACGATTATTTTTTTCAACTAAAATTTATATTCCAAAAAGGCAGGTAGTGAATTTTGAGCTGTCGATAATTACCACAATTTTTTTATTTTTAAATTTTATGAAAAAAGATATATCTACGAACTTGAAATACTATGTAAACACATGAATGTGCACTTTTATCTTCCTAATAGCGTAAATAGGTACTCGTACATACCTAATACCTACCATATTATTTGTAGTCATTTGATTTTCACCACCATTTCTTTTTAAATCTAAAAATAATTCCATAAACTTTCTACCCGGCTGGCTTTCCTTCATCGCACATTGTTGTACGATGCAGTGATCTATGCACCATTGGGCGCTGATAAGCGAATGTATGTAGATATGTATGTTCCTTATTTAACATACATCAGAAGAAATCATACTCAGTCGTTTGTTGTTTTTTTAAATTTCAAAAGCAAACTCAATAATATCATAGGCAAGGAGATTATAAAAACAATAATAATAATATAAGTATCATGCTAAGTAGGGCTAACCTAAATACCTATATTGCACTTGTGTTTTGAGTATTATCGGGAGTGTACCTCACCATTCCTAATAATGAATCACATTGTTATATTACCAAATTGCCAAAAAGCGCCATAAAGCAGATAATACTCCCAAATCTCCTTATGAAAATTGCTACACACGCTAATTATTAACCTGCCATAATGGGATCTATGGTTCATTGCAACTTTCGCAGTGGGTTTTTATGAATCTAAATGATTTTTTTACCATGGAATTTGAATAGGATTAACTGCCTAGAAGGCTGAGGTCGATGTATGATTTAAATGGCGACAAGAAGCTGCAACCCGTGTCATTCACACCATGCAAAACACATGAATTTCGGATGGTGTATGGTATGTAATGTGCATGCTCAAGCCTCGGGGGAATCTTTTTGAAGCACAGTGAATATTCATACAGATTAAACTTTCAATCTGTTTATCTCTTTAACAGGACTGCACACTAAATATTTTTTTATGAAATTTCAGTTAGGCACCTTTATTCTATTATTCAAACTCATGCACTAATTAAATTGCAAGTGTAACAAGGGCGGGTTTTATTGGTTTTGTTTTATGCATATATCTTCCAAGCTTTTTTTTCGTGTGCCAATTTCTGAGTGCAAACGCTCTCAATGAATGTACTTATTGATGTGGGTACATGGTGTACCAAATGCGTTTCTTCATCTTCTTCTTAACTTATCAAAAAAGATTTTTTTACCTTTGAACAAAGTTTAAAATAATTCAAATTATGTTGGTTTAAGGGTAAAATTTTTTAAAAATTTTTTAATTTTATTTTTAAATTCCCCCAATTAAAGGTTCATTAATTTATTTTTTCCAAAAATTTCCCGGGGTTTCAAAAAAATTTTTTCACCAATTTTTTAAAATTTTGGCCAAAAACTTTTAAATTTTGGGGCATTTTTAACTTTCTGGGACACCGAAAATTTTAAGGGCCATACATGGGGAAAAAAAAGGTGCATAAAAAAATTTTCCTTTTCCCCTTTTTAAATTTTTTTTTTTAAAACCCCGGCCCAAAAAATTTAGAAAAATAGAAATTTTTTTTTCAATTTTTTTTGCAAAAATTTGGTTAAATTTAAAAAAAAATTTTTTTTTTTCTTAAATTTCTTAAATTTTTTTTTTAAATATTAACCCCCTTTTTTTTTTTTTCCTAACCCATTTTAAAATTCACTTTTTTTTTGGGAAAATTTTTTTTTACAATTTCCTTTTTAAAAAACTTTGGGAAAGCATTTTTAGCTCCCCTCATAACATTTTTTTGGGAAACCCTTATACTAAAACAATTTTTGGGGGAAAGACCGTTTAAAAAATTTTAATTTTCTATTTTCCCTATTTTGAAAAAGGGGCCCGGTTTTTTTTTTTTTAAAATTTTTTTTTTTTTTTATACGGGAAAAAGGAAACATTTTAAAAATTGGAAAGTTCCTTAAAATTAAAAAATTCCAAAATTTTTTAAAAAACAATAAAAAAAACCCCTCAAAAAATTTTTTATCAACTAACCCTTAAAATTTTTAATTTTTTAAAAATTTTTTTTCGATATATTTTTGTTCCCCCTTTTTTTATAAAAATTTAAAGGAATTTCCAAATCCTTTTTTTTTTTTCTTCTTTAAAATTTTCCCTTTAACAAATTTGGTTAATTTCATTAGCAACTTTTTTTTATAGTTCCCCCGCATCTTTTTTTTTTGGGTTTAAAATCCTTGAAGTTTTATTTAAAAATTTTTTAAATTTTTTTTATCTCCCTTTGGGGAACAAAATTTTTTCTTTCATTTTATCCAAAATGGGGGGATAATTTTTTTTTTAAAAAAAACCCCGGGGTGAAGGCCGGGAAAATTTGGCTATGAGAAAGGTTCCCCGCCGGTTCGGTCCCCCCCCTTCGACAAGGGACGGCATTCCATTTTAAGGCACAAGGGGCCTTTTGGCTCCAAATTTAAAAAAAAAGTAAAAATTTTTTCCCAAGGGGCGGGGGACTTTTGAAACAGGGGGTTTTCAAAAAACTTCCCTTTTAAAAGGGGGGGTAAAATTGGCCTTTTTTTATTTGTAAAAAAATTTGAGGGTGGAAAAATTTAAATTTTTTTTTTAATTTTTAAAAAAAAAAATTTTTTTATGGAAACCTTTTAAATTTCATTTTTTGGTTAAACCCAAAAATTTTTAAATTCAAAAAAAAAAAGGTAAAATATAAAAAACTTTAAAAAGAAAAAAAATTTAAAAAAATTTTTTTTAAAATTTTTTTCCCGGCCTTTTTTCCCCCCCCTAATAAATTGTTCCCCCAAAACCAAAAGGGTTTACAAAATTTTGTACCCTTTCCATTAAATAATATTAAAAAAAATTTTAGTTTTTTTTGTTTATTATTTTTTAAAAAAAAGAATTTTTTTTTAAACCCCCTTTTTTCCCGGAAACTTATATTTTCCCTAAAAAAAATATGAGAGTATTAAAGAAAAAATGAAAATTTTTTAAAAATTGTTAACCCTTTTTATTTTGATTTAAAATTTATTTTTTAACTTCCCCCTTTTAAACAAAATATAATTTTTTTAAAGGGAAAAATTTTTAAAAAGAGCCCCTTTTTAAAAATTCCCCAAGGGCCCCTTTAATTTTTTAATTTTCGGTCAGGGAAAATTTTAGAAAAAATTCACTTGTTTTTAAAATTAATAAAAAATAAAACAGTTTGGTTTTGTAAAAGAAACCAAAAACTATAAAGACACAAATTTTAAATTAAATTAAAAGTTTTTCCCCTGGGTTTTCTTAAATTTAAAATTAAAAAAAAATTAGGGCCAAATGGGTAGGGATATTTTCCCTTTTTAAAGGGGAAACTAAAATTTGGGTTTTTAAAAAATAAGAAAAAATTTTTAATTTTTTGGTTTTTAAAAAAATTTAAAAAATTTTTTTCTTAAAAACCCCCTTTCAATTCCGGGGGATGTAAAAAATTAAAAAAAATTTTTTAAAAAAAATAAAAAAATTTTGGTTTTTTAAAATTTGGGCATTTTTTTGGCCAAAATTGGGTAAAAAAAACCCAATTGGGTTTTGGGAAAAATAAAAACCCTTAACACATAAAAACCCCAAAAAATTTTTTTTATAAAAAGAAAAAGCCAAACCCTTTTTTAAAATTTTATTTTTTCGTTATTGAAAAAAATTTTTTTTAATTTTCCCAATTTTTTAAATTTGAAATTTTTTTTGTAAAAAAAACCCCGAAAAACAACCCAAAAATTTTTCAAAAATTTTATTTGGATAAAAAAATCCCCCCTTGGTTTTTTTGTTTGTTAAAAAAATTTCCGAGGCCCATGGTTTTTAAACGGAAAAATTCCCCCTTGGGGGGAAAAGTCCCAAATTTTTGGGGGGTTGGATTTTCAAATCCAAACTTTTTTAAAAAAAATTTTACAATAAAAAAACTTTTTTTTTACCAAATTTTTAGAAAATTTTTTTTTTTTTTGGCATTTTCCGGGGATTCCCCAATTTCTTAAACCCCCGGTTAAATTTTTTAAATTAAAAATTTTTTCAAAAAAACCCCCCAATTTTAAATCGCCCGTTTTTTTTTATTTTTGTTTTTTTTTTTTTTAACCAATGGCCCCAACCCCCCAAAAACCCCCAACTAACCCCAATTCCCCTAATCCTTATTTTTTATTGTTTTTAATTTTTTTTTATGTTAAAATTATCCAAAAAAAGGGAAAATAAATTTTTTTTTCGGGGGAGGCCCCAAATATGGTAAATTTTTGGGGGAAATTTCCCGTTTTTAAAAAGAAAAAAAATCTGTTTTAAATTAAAAACCCCGTTTTAAAGGATTAAAATTTTTTTCGAAACCCAAATTTTTTTATGTTTTTTTTTTTGGAAATCAAATAAAAAAAAATTAAACCACTTCCTTAAATTTTTCCCCAAAAAACAAAAAATTTTAAAAAAATTTTAATTAAATTAACCCCTCCCCAAAAGGCCAAGAAAAAAATTAAAAGGGTTTTTTTATTTTGGTTTATTTTTTAGTTTTTAAAAAAAGTTTTAAATTTTAAAAAAAACTTTTTGAAAAAACTTTTTGATTTTAAAAATGCTTTTTAAAAATTTTTAAAAAATTGAATTTAATTTTTTAAAAAAATTTGTTTTTTTTTATTTTGAAAAATTCTTTTTCCTGTCTTTCCCGGGGGTTAATGGCCCCCCAATTTTTTTTCCCCTTTGGCTGTAACCCTTTTGGGGTTTCCTTTTAAACCGAAAAAAAATTTGGTTAACCTTTTAAGTTTGGTTTCCTGTTTTTAAGTTCCAATTTTTAACTTCCCAATTTTTTAAAATTTTTTTGAAATCTTTTTTAGGTTAAAATAATGTTTTCCCTGTTGGAAATTTTCCTTTGCCCCCCGGTTTTTTTTTGTTTCTAAAAAGGGTAAAAAACCCCAAAATTTTTGTAATTTTTTAAAAAAAGTAAAAAAAATTTTTTTGGGGTTGGAATTTAAAAAGGAAAACCTTTTTTTTTTTTTTTTGGTAAAATTAAAAAAAGCCCCATTTTTCTTTAAAGTAAAACCGGTTAAAATTTTTGTTTTTTTAAAAGGTTTTTAACCCTCTTTAATTGCTAAAAGTTTTTTTTGGCGTCGGATTTTAATTCGTCTTTTTAAAAACCGGGGGTGCATTTAATTCCAAAATTGGGGTTTTTTCAAAAAACACACAAGGGGTTTAAACATTTTAACTTTTGGGTTTTAACCCTTTTATTGGTACCTTTGTTTGGTAAAGGGAAACCCGCCTTGGGTTTCCAAAACCCTTTATGCCCCCGGAATTTCGGGGGTTTTGGGTAAATTTGGAATTATCTTTTTTCCCCTTTTTAAGCATTCCGCTTTAGCGTATGTACGTACCGTCAAAACAATTGCGGGACTGGGTCTCAAACTGCGACTTAAAAAAAAAAACCCCCCCAAAAAGATTTTTTTTTAAAATTAAAATTTTTTTGGTTTTTTTTTTCTTCTTTTGCGCCATTTTTTCAGAAGAGGTTAAAAAGAGGAAACGCCCACCCCCCCCATATTGGCCCAAACTTTTTTTTTTCTTCCTAAAACTTAAATTTATTTTATTTTACTGTTTTATTCTGTCAGTAAAATACTGGTGTTAAGAAAACCCTTTGTTTCAATACTTTTTCCCAAATTTGTTTTTAAAAAACTTTTGGTTGTCTGTTTAAAGTCAGTTTTTCGGACGAAAATTTTCGTGATAAACGTCATAAGGGAAAAAATTTATAAAAAAAAAGCATCATTTTTTGAATTGAAAATTTAAATTTTTATTAGGAAAATCATTATTTTGTTTTAATACAAAGCGGAGTTAATTGAAAAATTAAATTTTTCCCCTAAATTTTTAAAATTTTTTTTTTACCGTTAATTTCACGTCTGTGCGTTCCCTTTTACTCGGGGGCATCGGCCTATGGAAAATGGAAAGAGAGATAAAAATGCGGTCAAAACCGAACGTTAGGGCCCATCGTGCCCCTCTATCGCTTGTTTCCCCGCTTTTCCCCTTGCACACTTGGGTCAGGGGAAAAAGGGAAAAATTCAGCTTTTTGTGTGTTCAGCCGGGGTTCTTTGATTTTTTAAAACCCCTTTTTTTTTGTTTGAGGGTCTCTTTTTGAAAATAAAAAGGGGGAAAATGTTTTTTCCCTTAAGCCCCAGTCTATTTTTCCCCCTTCGTGACCCTCCGGGGGTTTTCAAAGTCGGGTTTTTAAATTTCTTGTTTTATGGCAGACACTTGGCTTTAAAAGATTCGAATTAATTAAATTTTTTGGGCAATGTTTTTTTTTTCGTCATTTTCTTGTAAAGGATAAATAATAAAGTGCTAATTGTTAACTATAATTAAAATTTATAAGGAAAATTATATTTTAATTTTAATTCGTTTTTTGAAACCACAAAAAATTAACTTTTTCATGTTAATTGAACCGCTCTCTATTTGGAAATTCTTTTGTGTTTCCTCCGAAAAATTTGGTAGGTTTTAAGTTTGTTGTTCTGACGTTAACTGCCCCAAGGATTTTCATTTTTTATGTCCCGGATGTTTAAACGTGTTTTTGTTTGGACAAATTTTGGGTTTTTTTAATTTTTGAAAACCCAAAAATTTTTGTTTAAAAATTTAGGAAAACTGTTGTTGGTTTTCTAAAAAAAAGTTTTTTTTTAAATTTTTCACGAAATCCTAAGACTTTTAAAAAATTTTTTCCAAAAGGGGAAACTATAAACCCGGGGGTGATATTCTCTTTTAAAAAAAATTTTACTATTTTCAAGCACAAGCCGCTTAGGCTCTATTGGAAATAGTATTTACAAATTGAAATACGTGCAAATATCATAAGATTGCAGACATTATCAACAAACTTCTTGTTTAGGGAAGATAATACGTCTTTCATTATTTGTAGGAATTTGATGGGAGGATACTATTAATATTTGCAATTCACGTGTCGATAATTTTTTTATGTATTCCTAGAATTTCATCCTTGGCTTATTTCCAAAATACCTATCGCAAGGTCAAAAATACCATAGGTACCTACCTACCTACTAATGAAAAAACACATTAATTTAGTTTTATTACACAGACACATTATCACACACAAAACAATTGTTCTCAAAACATGGAAACAAATATGTACCTACATTATATAACTATGTAAAAAAATCATGTATCTATTGTGTTAGTATATTTAAGTCAGAATTTTTTTAAACTTCCATAACTTTCTTGAAACGCTAGTATTTTCAGAAAAAATATGATTGAGAAATTAGTGAGTAAAAAATGCAAAAAAATATTGAGTAGGACCTGCTATTTTATTTTGATTTATTTTATTTATTACACTTCACATTTAACAAAATCACAATAATGGGATGGCGACTCAATCAGTAGAGACCCATGCCAATGATCTGGCCCCGACTCACTAGATAGTCCGTGTCGAGTCAGGGCATTGTAGTATTATTACACTTGAATATTTACAAAATAAGTACAATAGAACCAAGTTTGTATTTCACAATTTAGAATTTACAAAACAAATTTTGCACAAAAAAATTTTATATAATTAATAATGTATCCACATGGTTGCTTATTTAACTAAAAAAAATATGACAGTAGGTAGATATTTAACATTAATAGGCTATCTAAAACTTCGTTAAATATACGTATTTTAATTAAATATATTTTTACGTTTTATTTTTTTTTTAAATTACTTAGTCCATCTCTGTCTGCAATTGCCCGAGGATGTCAAGTCCGCCCGCCCTAATTTGTCCATAATCACACTTGTGGTATTTCTAGATGGCATATTGCCCATGGCTGACAGAATAACCATGGGAACATGGGACACCATACCACCATAACACATACCACATTTTTTATTATAAAATTCCAGATTCCAAACTTAAAATTCGAATTACGTATTGAAATTCCGAATTCCAATTTTTAAATTCGAATTATGTATTCAGCAATCGCCAATTTTCAAATACTTGAAATATCTCTGTGTGTTTTACATTCCGATGCTATTTTTTTAAACGGCATTCCTGTGAAAGTCAATTTTGTATTCGGAATTCAAATCCAACTCAAAAATTTACAAAAAAAAACATTTGATTACCAAATTAGACATTATTGGAAATTTCGGATTTCAATGTCTACCAGATTGAAATTTAAATACATACTATTTACACGCGTTCTATTTTTGAATTCCAATGCTAACATAAAAACGACTACACAAACTAATCTTAATATTATTGTTGAATTATTAAAAAATCATAGAAAAAAATATTTTCGAGAGCAAAAATGGTAATTTAGAAATCGTTTAATGCATATCTGTAATTACCTGTTTATGGATTAAATAATTTTTTTATTTTTTTTATGTGTGATAAAATAAAAAAAATGGAAGACACTCTACTTTTCCATACAAAATTTAAATATATATACCTCCAGCTCAGAGATTAAAGGTTTTGTTGGTTATTTTTTAGTTTAATGTATTTTAAACCAATGCATCTTGTAATATGCTAAATTTTATTATGAATATTTTTTAAGAATTTGTTTCTATGATTCTTTGCTGTCTTTCGATCTGTCCCTATGTTTCTTTGCTGTACTATGTTTCTACGAATCTATGTACAATGTTGTTCTGTTCTATGTTCCAATGAACTGCGATTTATTTCTATGAATCTTGTAGGTACTATGTTCGTGTGAATCTTTGCGGTCTGTTTCTATGAATCCTTCCTTCTTGTACTATTTTCCTGTGAATCTTTGCGGCCGTTTCTGAAACGCCCTTTAGGTAGATACAAGCATGTACTTACGTAAGCGGTTAGATTAGTAAGGTAAACCTCATAAGTCGCTAAGTGGCGCGGATTAATCGCTTACCGCGTGCATTAATCATGAACACACCCACAAGTTGAACATTACTCGGTTACCTGAGGTACCTAGTAGGTAGGTGCCCGCGTCACATTATGCCCAGAATCGTTATCGGTAAATTGAATCTCACCTTTTGACGCATTCCGCATGAGCGCTATGTACGTACGCAGTCAAAACAATAGCGCACTGGCTCTCAAACTGCGACTAAAAAAAACAACCCCCAGAGAGATTTTTTAAAAAATTTTACAAATTTGTATTGGTGATTTTTGTTTTTTCTTCTTTTGCGCCATTTATCAGAAGAGGTAAACAGAGAGGATAACGCCATACCACTATATCTTGGCAATACTTTTTTGCTTCTTCCTCATACTTATTTATATTTATTTTTACTGTTATTACTGTCAGTAAAATACTGTGTGTTAAGAAAAGCCTTTGCTTTCAATACATTTTTCAATTCGATTTTTAAAAAACTTTTGGTTGTCTGTAAAGTCAGTTTACGGACGATAATTTTACGTGATAACGTCATAAGAAAACATTGATAAAAAATAGCATCCTTTTATGAATTGAATTGAGTTATTATTATTGAATTATCATTATTTTTGTATAATACAAAGCAGGAGTTAATTGAAAATTAAAATTTTTTCCATAATTTATCATTTTTTTGCACTCGTTAATTTCACGTGCTGCTGCTGTCTCTCTTCTACTCGGACGCATCGGCCGATGGAGTGAAAGAGAGATAGATGCGTCACAAACCGAACGCTTAGGCCGATCGTGCCTCTCTATCGCTTGTTCCGCGCTCTCGCTTGCACACTCGGCTCAGGTGGAACGATAATGAGTCGTGCTTTTTTGTGTGTGCAGCCGGCGTTCATCGATTATAAAACCCACATTTTTTCAGTTTGAGGGTCTCTATTGAACCAATATTTGGGTAAAATGATACGCACATTAAGCTCAGTCTATATTTCGATTCGTGACTCCTCCGGGGTATGCAATGTCGGGATTATTAGGTACTTGTTGATGGCAGACACTCTGCTTAAATGATTCGAATTAATTATAATTTTTGTGCAATGTTTTCTTTCGTCATTCTCATTGTAACGGATAAATAATAAAGTGCCTATTGTGAGCTATAATTAATTGATAAGATATTATATTAATCTAATACGATGTTAGAACCACAAAATATTAACTTTTTCATGTGAATTGAACCGCTCTCTATGTGGAGTTCTCGTGTATCCTCCGAAGTTAGGTAGGTATAAGTCTCGTAGTTCTGACGTTAACTGCCGACGGATTTTCGATAGTGATCGTCCAGGATGTTTAGCGTAGTATTTGCTTTGGACAAATCTTTGTTTTTGAATCTTGAATACAAAATTTTAGTTGAAAATCAGAATCTGTTGTTGGATATCTAAAAAAAAGTTTTTAAATTGTCACCTGAAATCCTAATGACTTTCAAAATTTATTCCAATATAGGAATCTATAAATCAGGATGATAGTTCTCAATAAATACATTTTAAAAGATATATTTATTTAACATTCTAAAAAGAGTTAGGTAATTTTAATCGGTATTTTTAGTGTTATTGTTGAGTTACTTTTTAAAAATAAAAAAACGGTAACTTATAATTGGGTATATTTAAAAAAATTAAAAATAAACTCGAATAATTGTATTTTGCAAAATATATTTTCTTCTGTAGATAACGAGGTAGGTAGGTATCTGCCATATAAAAATGTACATAATGGGTTTCAAAACTGGGGGGTCATTTTAAAAAAAATAATTCTCATACATATTTAAGAAATCCGAATTGAGTACCTATACGCAAACAAAAAATGGTTACTTACATTCATATGGATCCATTTCAATGCCTTGTTACTTTAGTTTAAATTAAATACTCAAATGGAGATACTGATACATAGATTCACACTATTTACATAACTTTATTATTTTAATACTTTTTGTAAATGAAATCAATTTTTCTGTCCTTAAATCGTAACTTTTAGTATTAAAATATATTTTTAAATTTTGGTTTTTTCTTTCGTTATTTGCACTTTATTCAAGACAGGTAATGGCCGTCCCAATGTTATTATTTGAACTCTTTTTTTTATGCTATTTCTTTTAAAATTTCACTGACGGAATTCATCTTGAATATTTTTATAAAACACTATTTATTTACGCAATGTTACTAAATAAGTTTTGACGGGTTTTTTTCACTACAAACACTAAACAATATTTCTAATAGTCCTAAATAAATATGATAATATACATAATATATAATCAAAATTTACTTTCACTTCTTTCTACCCGATATGCAAAAAACCCGAAATGCCCAAAATATGAGCGATTAATCAATAAATCAATATTTAAAACAGGAAGTAGGTACATCGCTCTCTCGTCAAAACCATGCCGAAAACTGATAACTGATAATGACAAAAATGTCTTTGTTTATGATAAAGCAGATAAACCAAGGCTAAAAATATAACACGTGTTTATTAGATATTGTAGTCGAAATAAAAGTGAAATATGTCACATATTTCATTTTAAAGGGCCATTTTAAGTTATTCATGTTGTCGAATTTCATCTTATAAAATTTACTCATTTAAAAATAACCATTAGGATATACATTTTACACAACTACTCCCAAATCTATAGCTAAACTTAACTTTCCTGAGACACTATAGGGAAACTGCTTTCATAACTCGTAAAAAACTTATACCGCTATGCCAACAAAAGCCAGACACAATAAGGGTATTGTTTTGCTAAAGAAGTATTGTGTAATTCTCGCACTTATAAGATGACACGTAAGCGTATTATTTGATGTCTCTTTCTGTCTTCTCACGCAGAATAACGATATGTATCCCGCTTATTCTCATGAACTGCAGATATACCTATTTCACGCGCGGCAATGTCCCAAGCCGTATTATGTTTTGATACTGAGATTGGAGATAAGAAATTTGACATATCACTGTTTGTATGGGATGGGACAGCTTTACCTACAGAAACTCGCGGTCAATACAAAAATTGACCGCGAGTTGATTTTTCAACTCGTTTAATATTATTGATGCGCAAGTTGGCAGTTATATTTTATTGTTTGAAAAGGGGCGTTTATTTATGATGCTATACATTTAAGCTTTTGTATTTTTATGTAGGTTGATGAAGTAGTATTTTTTTAATTTTTTTTTTTTTTTTAATTTTTTTTTTTTTAATTTTTATATTTTTAAATATGGGTCCTCAAGTTTGGGAGGTCATTGACCCTATGACCTATAGGGGTAGCCGCCAATGATAGATACCTATAATATATTTTTACTACACTATTTCAAACAAAATAAAAATAAAAATGACTTAACTTCCAATGCAACCTTTTGTCACTTAGGTCATTTTGTCTACTGGCTCTCTCAGTACATAAACACGATGCTGTTTCAACAAATCAAAGCGTTCTAAAATCAATCAATGTCAAAGGTTTTCTTTACTGGTGGAAACTGAATACGAAACGTCGTATGTCCCAGTGACCGTAAGACAGTATAATAAGCTTTAGAAACACTGGTTTTGTGAGCCACATTTAGTCGGGATCATTAACATTTTTTTTATCTGTAAAAATAATACAACAGTCGTGACAGAGTTTAAAGAGAAGAACTCACCTGTGGCTCTCAACAGTTTAAAATATATACCTACATATTTTACAGGTACCAAGGTACCTACATTAATGTGCAATTTTGTGTGTTTTTGCATAAAAAAAGCTGCGTTTTATAACAATTAATATGCAAACAGATTTACTCTTTATTTTGTCCTTTTGCTGCATGACGCAGCGGTGAACGTAAAATTAGAAATAGGTAGGTAATAATAAAAAAATAACAAATTTTGGTCAAAAACACTCATATTTTAAAAAACCGATTTGTTTTCCGTTGTTATCTATCTACGAATATCTGAAAATAGTATTCTACATTTTAATTCTTTAGCCAAAATTAAAATATCCACTAGTTTTTGGATTCCTCAATGTAAATTACTTTGTTGATTTTTTATTTGGAACGAATTCAAATAATTTAAGACGAGTGAATGCGTTTAAAATATTTAAAAAAATGTGAAAACACGCTTCTTGTCGATGTGAAAAAATCATTGCTCTAGTGCTAAATTCCAGGTAAAAAACTCTTGGTTGTCTGTAAAGTCGGTTTACAGACGATTATTTTACGTGATAACGTCATAAGAAAACATTGATGAAAAATAGCATACTTTTATGAATTGAATTGAATTATTATTACTGAATTATCATTTTTTTGTATAATACAAAGCAGGAGTTAATTAAAAATTACAATTTTTTTCATAAATTATCATTTTTTGCACTCGTTAATTTCACTTTCACTTTGTAGCTTGTAGCTTCTACTCGGACGCATCGGCCGATGGAGTGGAAAGAGAGATAGATGCGTCACAAACCAAACGCTTAGGCCGATCGTGCCTCTCTATTGCCTGTTCCGCGCTCTCGCTTGCACACTCGGCTCAGGCGGAACGTGACAATGAGTCATGCTTTTTCGTGTGTGCAGCCGGCGTTAATCGATTTATTAGACGTTATCACGTCAAAAATCGAGGACTACGATTGTATGAAGAAGTGACCAAGGTATGTGGCGTCTTACGTGACTTAAAGCCCAGATACCTCAGCTTTTTGTTGCTAAATAACTCCTTTGTTTACTCGTTTCTTCTTCACGGACCCCAGTTATGGAACCACCGGCAAAAATAGATAGGTACCTGCATATACTGAGAATATATTAATTTATAAGGAGGTGCTTGTGGTATTTGTAAGTGTCCATTTAAGTTTTCAACTCCTCTTTTAATAACCGCCATAATGGAAGACATTTTTTATTCTTCGTAATAATTTCAAAACGCTTTTTGTACTAATCAACAATGAGCATTAGCGCATGAGAATGGAGTTACCTTGGTTTGAAAATAAGCATTTGGGCACTGAGGTACAATCTATTTATATTTATGTACCTAAGTACCGATTAGTTAATTAAGTCATTTTAATATCGACACCTTTGTTACAGAAGGTCGTAAGTCAAAAATAGAACATTAATAAATGAATTCGTAAGATTTTATTAGGGTTGCGGAAATCGAATGAATTATTCAAAATTGCAAATAAATTATGTTAGAGGTCTGATGAATTATTCGACGTTCATATAACTTATCAGGATTCGTCTATTTATCGGAAATTTTGAATTATTTATTCGGAATTATCATGGCAATCCCCTTTTAACAGTATTTTAAACGAATTATTATATGATCTTCATTTCGTGCGAATTAAACAGATTTTTTAAAAAATCTTAGAGTAAATTTTATACCGATGTTTGTAAAAGTGACTATTTTACAATTGGATTCTCTATTTCTAAATACATGCTTGTTAGATTGTTATATCTGTTAGATTCTAATAAAATTGAAAAAAAAATTAAGTCTGAAAATGATGGTTGAAATAAATAGTAATCATCGATGTATAATATTATATTGGTATCATTTCTTCTTCTCTTCATCAGCCATTGTTCGTCCACTGCTGAACATAGGCCTCCCCCATATTGGTCCACTGCTTTCTGTCCTGGGCCTCGAGCTGCCATCTGGATCCTGTAGTACTTTTTATGTCATCTGTCCATCTTCTTGGCGGTCTTCCTACAGGTCTCCTTGCAGCTCTAGGTCTTATATTGGTATACCTGGGGAAATTGGTGGGTATTGATGATTATAGCCTTACCGTTCATTTTACTGTAAAATTGCAATCACTATTTTTGCATTTACAATATTTTTTTTACCATGGATACCTACTTGCCCATTTTCGCGATGTCTTTTTAAAGTTTTTTTTTTCGATTTTTACTTGAAATATTCAAAATATCTGAACTAGGTCATTTAAGCTATCAAACAAGGCATATTTATGCTAACGCAAAAAGTGATAGTCGATCACCAATTTGAAGTGTATTTTATGAATCCATTTATCTCAGAGTTTATCTAATAGATATTAATTGGTAAACTTTGAAAGTTCACGTACAGTTTTCACTATTTTTATTCACTAAAATAAATTGGCGATATTAATGACTTATTGCGCCAACAAATTGCTCTGTAAATAGGTAAGTACAGCTAAAAAGAAAAACCAGAGTTTGATTTCAAATACTTTTATTAATCTTTAAATTCTTATATTTTCCATATTAAAATATTTACAATAAATACAACAATACTGTGAGGGTTTATCGTATAACAATCACATTTTTCTATCAACTATTTTACATTTAAAAAGTCTAATATTATACAAACATATTCGAAATTGTTTTTTAAATGATTCATTATGTAATATTACAGTTTGAAGCGATGCGATGGGAATTGTACAACTTTACATAATGGTAATCATAAAACAGTGAAATTGATATAATTAAAAAATATTTTATACACATTTTCAGAACTTTTAAATAGCTGTCTTAAATAAAAGTTTTTTTTATATATGGTAGAACCTATTTGGAATCTCTGTAAAAATCTTTTATACTTCAGAACCAAATAATTATATAAGGTGTGGCATGTACTCGTCGGTAAGAAAAAATCTTCAACATTGTTTAAAAATGTGATTTCTATGATTTAGATATACACCGTCGTTGAATATGGTTATCATTTTTAGTGAGTATAGGAATTAGTGTTACTAAGTTGACATTTTTAAAAATTTTCTATCGTAGATAGGTACACAACCACTACGCATTTACATACAGAATTATTTGAAAACATAATGGATTTGAAATTAAAAAACATAATATTATGGAGGACAGTCAATGAGTGTACTAAAGGATTAACGGATTTGAATTTAAAAGTATAATATTATGGAGGACAGTCAGTGAGTGAACTAAAGGATTAACGGATTTGAATTTAGAAGCGTAATTGTATGGAGGACACTCAATGAGTGTACTAAAGGATTAACGGATTTGAATTTAGAAGCGTAATTGTATGGAGGACACTCAATGAGTGCACTAAAGGATTAACAGATTTGAATTTAGAAGTGTAATTTTATGGAGGATAATCAATGAGTGTAAAGAATTAACTGATTTGAATTTAAAAACATAATATTTATTATTGAGTGTAAGTCAGTAGCCTGCTGATAATATCAAACTAAATAATGCATCCTAAAATACCAAAATATTTTTCATCGAACAATTTTTGTATATTTAAAAATCATTGAGCAAAAAGCGATCAGTGACCAAAACAGTATGTAATTATTGTACTTAGATAAATTATTGTACCTACTTATATAATATTACAGAATGGGAAAATAGGTACATTAACATTTTACAAACAAATCTAATAATGTTTAGAAAACTGGAGTAGGCGTGCATTTTCTATTGACAACTTTGAATTTAAGTCATCGTATTATGATTGTAGTAATTAATTATAAAATCTCGCAATATCTCCAGAAATTTGGAGTAACTTGGCGAGCATTTTCCATTGAAAATTTAGGATTTTATTAATCCTATCATGATTGTTATTATTATTGGTAAAAAAGATAGTAGCATACCTTTTTGGTTTATTGCACTTATTCAATCTTAATTCGAACGAGAAAACATTACATTTTTCAAGTAAATTACATAATGGTATCTACATTATAAAATATATACAGTAATAATAATTTATATCTAATAATTTAAAGTTTAGTCACTGGATATCATAGTTCGTTTTAAACGACATCTAATTTATTATCTTAAATAATATGATTTAGTTTCACAAGAGTATTATAATAGGTACTGGCTTTAACGTACAAAACAATTAAATTACTATAGATAGGTACGCGAAAAGGTTAAGTCGATATAATTAAATCTATAAGTTTATTACGTCTGCTAAAATTACATATTGATAAAAATTAAACTATTAACATCTTCGGAGGATAACTTTGAGTATTCTACAAGCAAGGGACTTACACATATTTATTGGAAATCATACCAGCCTTTTAACAATCATTTATCACTAATTTATTATTACTAATAAGTACAAATTTACACGCATATTAAAATGATCACGAATGACTATTGTCGGCGTTACGTTGGCGCAAGTGAGAATGCGCCGATTGATTTTCTACGTGAGAGTTTCTTTTCGTTCGTGACAGAAACGCTTTAGGGCATCCTTCCACTTTACATCTGTATAGTTCCGAACGGTGACAAGTCTCGCAGTGGTCCTTCAGGGACCCGAGGTCCTTTAACCTCAGGGGACAGTTTCTGCATGGGAACTTCCCTTCGTGGTCTGGGTTAGGTGCCTCATCCTCTATGCAGTAGATAATCGAAGAGTTACTTTGAGGTGATTGAGGACAACTTTCTACCTGACTGTTGGACTTCAGAGAAGAGTTAGAATGAGGAGATTCTGAGCCAGGATACCCCTTTTTATACGCCCCGTTTAACTCCGGAGGAATCAGACCAAACGGCAGCCCCGGGAACCCTGGTAACATCCCAAAATGAGGCAGCATAAAGTGCGGAGGAGGAGGAATATCACGCCCATTTATCATCTGCTCGGTCAAACTGGATAATGGATGCGGTTTCAGCTTCTCAAAGTTCAAGGGTTTATTGGAGTTTAAATCTTCCGGTTTAGCGGGTAAGTTTTTCAAAGCATCTAATGGGGAAAAATCACCGAAAGTATCAGGAAAGGGTAATCTATGACCTTCTGCGTACAACCTGGCGAGAAATTCTGAATGAAGTTGAGGGTTCGTAAGCAGAGACGCTAGAGGATACTTGTCTAAAAAATGTGGAGGTTTATCAGAAGAAGAAGTTGATAAAAGTTTTCGGTGTAAATTGAGATTAGCACTATGTCTGTCCCTGCTTCGCTTTGACGGAAAAGCTGCGTTACATCCATCTACGTTGCACTTATGCATGAGCTTCAAATGCACGTTTTGATAGTGCGTTTTAACACCAAAATGATTTTGGAATATTTTCCCGCAAGCTGTACATTTCCTAGGATTATCTTTGTCTATCGGAACATCCATCGTACTTATAAATACACCATTGTCGAAATGACCGTAAATTTCGTTTTGACTATCATCAGAGTTCCCGTCACTCATACTATCTAAAGAAGAGGAACGAGATCTCACGGGACTAGGAGTAACATCGTTGATAGTATATCCCATATCAGGAAAATTGTTTAAAATTCCACTTGCCTTTGAACGATCTTTGCAAGCAAGGTCACCAAAATCTGCTTGAGACAGACATTCCAGTTTACGCAAAGCATTTTCCGAATCGATAACATCATCTTCAGGATTTTTATCAATAGCTTTATTCTTTGATAAATTTTCAATATCTGAGTTAGATTCGTTTTTAATAACCGGTAAATCATTGCGTAAATTGTCAGAATCTGCAATAACATTTTTCTCATTAGCATTTGAATCTTGAATACGTGGGGGTGTTTTCTTAAAAGATAAATTTTCTACATCCTCTTGAGAATCAACAACTGCATTGTCTTGTTCAATAGGTTCTGGTTTTACAGTAGTTTTATAAACATCTTCTTGGGGAGACTTCTCAGGTAGACTTGGTGATTCTGTTTTCACTCTTTTTAAATCTAAAGCTTTTTCACTAGCTCCAGTACATACTGGAATTTGGATATCATCTCCACTATCATTATCGGACATGTGATCAACCAGTTGAGAAGTAGGTATAGCGCATCTAATAGGATTCTGATTTTTTCTTTTTCTTTTACTCGCTATTAAAGGATAAACATCCTCTTTCGGATTCTGAACTTCACGTATACTTGATAAATCTTCACGATTTTCTAAACTGGTGTTAGTTACGTCATCTTCTACATCAGATAAAGACTTTTTACGTTTTTGAGGCATACTAAAATCTTCAGGTTCATCGGATAAATTTTCAATGATTTCTGGCTTTGGGTCCTCTTTTGGTTCTTCTACATGATCCACAGGATCGATTGGATCAGTGTCATCGTCATCGTCGTCTCCAGCTACAACAACAATACCATCATCGTCATCATCGCCGTCATCATCACCGTGATCATATTCTGCACCTGATGACGTCAAAGCCATTGCTTCTTCATGAGCTTGACTTTGGAGCAATCGAGCTCTTTCATATCTTTGTTGGAAACTCAAATCTAGATTATGCTTGAATTCCATAGACTGTGGTAACCCTGAATGATGATTTCGAATTTCTGGTGGCGGAGTTAAAAGAGGAAAACTTCCAAAAGGATTCAATGAACCGAGAGAGCCAGGATTTGGTAATCCGAGGCCTGCTGCATGAGGTGGAATGAGAACTGGATGTGACTGAGAACTTCGGCCATCGTGAGGAGATATTTTCCTTCTTAAGTGAGGAGAATGGAGCTTAGGATTAGGATTTGCACTATGTCGATTTCTGGATCTTCTAGAACTAAACATCATACTACAGCCTTCTACGGTACATTTATGCATTTCTCTAAGATGAACTGCTGAAAAATGTATTTTCAGAGCACCTTTATCACAAAATGTTTTTAAACAAACATTACACTGCACTCTCTTCTTTCCAGTGGCTGGATTTATAAAATGTGTCCCAAGGTTCAAGGGCAGCTGTGACGAGCCCCAATGTCTTTTTGTAGGAGTAAGTGGTTTGGATGTTGCTGTAGATCTACTTATTCGAGGTGTCTTCGGTACAGCATCTTTACTTAAATTTAAAGCGTTGTCATCATCTTCAGACGGGCCATCCTCAGAACCCAAGTCACTGCTTCCAGTAATACTCATAAAATCAGATGCTGAAGCTGAAGGTGATTTTCGTCCCGCAGAAGTTACAAGACCCGGAAATGATGCTGCTAAAGTAGCAGCTGCCAGAGAATTTCCCGCCGCAGCTGCTGCCATTACTGCTGAGTGATGATTAAACGAATTGCTCAACGACATGGCCACCGAAGACGGAGGCATAGGAACTGGAGGAGGAAGGTGTAGCATGGGATTCCCCATATTGAGATTCATCAAATTATGACCACTGTCAGACGATGCATCAGACGTACGTCTTTTTCTCTGGTAATGACTCTGGTTGACGTCCGGACTTATTTGTTGTGAATGCGAATTTGTGAAAGGGCTTAAACTGGATCCCATTTTACGAAAGTCAAAAGGTTGCATATTTTGCAGTCGATTAAGTGGAGAACCAGTCATGCTTAGAGGATGTTGTGATGGGCTGGTCATAGAAGATTTTGAGTTATTGTAGTGTCTTTGAGGTGTTGAAGAATGAGAAGAAGCAGGATGTCTTGGCGGTTGAGGACTGAGAAGTTGCACTGGTGATGATTGTCGTCTACTAGGAGAACTTCGTTTCGCTGATTCGATTTTGCGCTCTTCTTTTATCTTGTAGATGTTTCTGATTTCGTTCGTGGAATTTCTGTTCTTGCAGTTTTTCCTGTTCGTACTTGTGGTCTCTGAAGTATTTGAAGGCGTCGAGGTCTGGTGGGTATCCGAGGTAGGATCGGAAGCCATGGAGTGTTTGTTGGCGGTGCTCGGCCAGCTTCCTGAACTCCGCTTCTAGCTGGAGCTGGTGCAGGAGGCGCGGGTCGGGGGGCCCCGGCGGGGGGAGGGGGCCGAGAGGAGGGAGCCCCCCGCCCCCCACCGCTCCCGCCCTCCCCCGCAGCAGGTCCCGCACCACAAGTGGCCCGTCAGGGCGGCAGTACCCTAGGCGGTCCAGCCCGCCGTTCTGTGATTCCTGAAACATGGAAAAATAAATCATTAGTACATCATTCTTTTAGTATCTACACTTCAAACATAAAAAAGTTTTGTGTCTGTTATTATATTATGCACCTAAGTATTAGGTACCTCGTTTCAGTTTAAATCCCCGATAAATTTTTCGTTTCTTCCAACAGTTTCCAATCCTGCATCCAAAATCTTACATTTTTTTAGGATAGTTTAAGTACTTTAAGTTTAAGTAGTTTAAGTTTATTAGATTTCTATCATGCTTTAAATGACAGCATGATATACATTTTTGAACAAATACTAGGTTTTATTCACGACGAGCTTGCGTTCAATTACATTTTGTGTTAACAAAGACGAGAAGGAAAAACGACGCATTAATCGCGAGCCATTTTGAAATCGTTCTTTATCGTTAGCGTGACACGTAGAAAATAAGGTCTAACATAGGTCACTATCTTTAACGAGACGCCGTATTGTCTATTTATATTGCCGAGGGCTCGCTGAAGGTCACATGCTCGCAATTCTCATACGAGGTCTGAACGAACTGTTCATTGTGATCGTTCACAAGTACAATCAAGAAATATTAGCGTTAGCATGGGTATAGTCATCATTTTTTTTAAATTAATCGACTAGATTATTATAATAGAGCTCCGTGAAGATGGAACTTGAATATTTCATAAGCAGTACACACAAAGAAAAAAGGGTAACATGGTTCTAAATACAAGAGACCTTATTATACGCATATATAATACGAAGATTCGTTTATCTAAGTGATTTAAATCTATTTTTCTAATATGCATTACGTGTATTAAAAAACTTTCAATTTTTATTTTCACACGGCTATCAAAAAATATATATATTACTAGGGCACCACTTAGGTTCATTTTTTTAAATGAACTAGAATTCGTCAGTTACGATTATCAGACGAACGGCGCATTATTACAAAAAGTGGAGAGTGTGATCTTTTTAAATGACCGCCTAACCAGCCGATGACATGTCATAAGCCCTGTAAAACGCCTAAATAATCCATAGTGATAAATATTTCATGTTGTTTTCAGAGCACTAACTGTGTCTGATTGTAGATGTTAAAATGATTACTAGTGTTATCATTCTGATGATCTTGAGCATTAATATATGATGAGTACTCTACTACAAAACATTTTTTAGTGGCACATACCATTAATATTAAAAAACAAGGGTTTTATTTTAAGAATCCACACATTACTCTCCACTACTATGGTCATTCCCCCTGCATTAGATCGCACCCAGCTGGCATGTTGCCATAGGGTACTGCATTATTTCACCAAGTGCAGTGTACAGTATAATTTTATTAGGGATCTTTTTAATGTTAAAATTATTACTTGGAGGTCCCCGCGTACGATGAGTTTCGGATACAGTCCTTACGCCTCCAGATCCGTTAGTGATCAAGGTATCAACACATGAACCATATTAATATGAAATTGCCTTTTAAGTCACACTGTGAATAAATTTTTCATGTTGACCTGCTCCTCTGGAATATTTTTTAATTAAAATATAAAAATTACCTTGCTCGGCCGCCATTAGAAAAGAAAGAAATCTATGTCACAATGAATTGTCTAGTATGATGTATATGGATTCAAATATAATGTAAAAATGTATAGGGTAATCCAAGCATTGAAAAAGGCTGTGAACAGGGGTAAAAATGTATGAGGAAGATCCAAGATATTTAGAAATGAACCAAATGTTAAATAGGTTAAATGTAAAAAATATATTGTAAAAAATATATTGTTAGGTATTATATTATTAGCTTATTTGAAAAATGTATAATAGTAGGATAAGAAATAGTAAACCGGCTTTTTTGAAAAAAAATAATTAGTTGTAATAGTAATAATATAAGTCAAATGTATAAAAAATTATATAGTTACCAAATAAATATTTATAATAAAAAAAAATTAAAAAAAAATAGTGTTGCAATTTCCATTCATCACACATCCCATTATCCACGCAAAGGGTTTTTTACATAAAAGGGGGCCAAACTTGCATTGATACACCATAGTGCAGGTGGAATCTTAAGTCATTACATTATGTCGTTTTTATTATAACGATTTCACGTAAAAACATTCAGTTAGATTTTCAGTTACAGTATTTTTTAGAAAACCTCGCCTTAAATGTTACGAAACCGTGAGATATATTCGTTATATTGAGGTCCTCCGCGTGAATTGAGTTCGGATTTACGGATATAATATGATATTTATCCGATAATGATATTGTTGTTTATGTAAGGACAATCATTTACAAATTGCTTTAAATCGTAACGTTGTTACGAACAATATAAAAAAAACAATGTTACGTTTTTTGCCTAAGCTAATGAATATTTTTTAGTAAAACTAAAAACCTTTGCTCGAGCCATTCAAACACAAAGCAACGTTTGAACATTTTAGATTGAATTGTTTTGTTTATGATAGAAGAATATAGGATTCTCAACTATAATTTTAAAATGATTAAATAGGCTAGGTCAATTATGAAAAACGTGAAGGGTAATTTATTTTTAATTAATTATTTTTTATTTTTTTTTAGAAGTAAACGTGTTTTGCTTTTTTAAAAATTATCTTCTCATGCATAGTTTACGCCCTTTTTTACGGCTTGAAAATGAGAATACTGAATACCTATATGAGTAAAATATATAAAGATCAGGATCTTCCTGCATTACAGTCCGTCCTCGTAAGCATTTACTCTTTCTCGTGGTTGTACTGTATTAATTTACGTTCATGTTGAAGTATTATTGCACAAGTTAATGGACAGGTATTCAGAAAGTATATTGCAAAGTTAATGACAGGGATTTCAATGATATATATTTAATTAGCTGCGTAGGTATATTCATGTATTTAGTATTCTCACGTTAACAGGTTAACAGAAGTTTTTTTTTTATTCCTGCTTGAGTTAAGTCAGTACCTACATTATTATTAAATGGTACATTTTCATAAATTCCATGCATCATTTGTTATTACTGAATAAATTAGAAAAAAGAATTGGTTAAAAAAATAAAAATTTCAAATAACATTTGAAAATAATAAAATAAAAATAAAAATAAAAATTATGTAATTTACCAAAAGAATTAAAACATTTGATAAAATAAAAGCAGTATTAAGGAACATTAAAAACGATTGATCAAATATAACTACAATTGATTTAGTAGGATCCTATGGTAATGGAGTCGTTCAAAGAAACTTAAAACGTGATTTTACGTAAAATATAATGTGAGTGTCTGGGGTGTAGAAGTCGAGGATGACCAAAAAAGACATAGCACTATCAAGTACAGCAAGTACTTGACACGATTTTATATCTAGTCTCAGTTCTCCCCTTAACTGATCGTTGGTATAGAATGGCATCCACAAGAGGTGACCTTTGTGTAATGTCCTTGTATCACACATACACACAAAACATTCACCAACACACCCTCACCATTCAGAATAGCCGTGGGCGATCCGTTGACAGAATAATGAAATACATTATACCGATCTTTGTTTCATTTGATTATAATGAATGATGCGTTTTACAAATGTTTGTTTCGTTCCGTGCAAAATGTGATTTTTGTGAAAAAAAGGCTGTCGAAACAGCGCCAAGGCGAGTGGAGATGATTGAGCGTATGGCCGCGGGGTGTGAGGAGACTGAATTTGGATGGAATATTCACGTACCACGATTTGCAGTTGACCGTTCCTACGAAATATATGAATTATTATATTTCACTCCGGGCAATTTTCTAATAGCTGGCCCAGTCTATGGGAGATTCACGAAGTGCACGCGCCAGAAAGGTCCGAATAAAGATTGGGCGATAACTTGGCGAGCCCGACTATCTTGCGGAGAAAAATTATTTATATTATTTTTCTTTTATTTACGCGGAAACTCAACAGCAATACAATTAATTTAAAAAATACAATGTCAAGTATACATTACTAATGCCAATAAACTGAGAAGTTCCAACAAGAATAACTAAACCAAAATAAGTAGAAGAAAAGTCAACAACACATTAACTATAAAAAAAAACGCAAAAAAGTGACCAGAGGAAAAGGGTGCGTATGAGGGTAATGAGGGTGTGTGTGTAAGTGTGATTGTAAGGTTGAGAGAAGGGTTGGTATATGGCATATATCTTTTATAAATTTATTAAATACAAAGATTAGTTGCATTACAAATAATTAAGAGCTTTTAATAGAATAATTAATAAGGCTATTTATAGTTTCGTATCTCAGTTGTCTGATGAATCATTTGGCGTCGACCTTGTTTTTGTTTATCGGGAAACATTATTTTACTATGCATTATTATTATTTAGACTGTTGATCCTGAAAGAGTGTTGTCAGGATATGTAACAAAACTCGATATTACAACCGAAAACTGGGGAATCTACAATTTTCTCGAAAAACTAAGGGTCAAATAAAAAAAAATAAAAATTCAAACAAAATCGACTACAAATATTATGTAGATTCACTGGTTCCCCGCTCTTGTAAAATCGAGTTTGTTTACACCCTGTATATCGATAACTTTAGATTATTTTGAGCATGTTGTATATTAAATTAATATTTTGACTAAGACTCGTGAAGAAGTTTTGTTTGCGATATCTCAACAGAATGAAAAAACTTTTGGCAAGTAAAGTAAAAAAATTCTTCATCTCTTATTGAGATACATCGAAAAAAAATTATGCACTCGTCATGGGGCATAATTTCAGATTTGATAAGTTTTGAAAAAAACTTGGATCATACTCAAAATGTTGTTCGTTTAAGTTCATTTTAAAAATGTTCTTTTTCTGGTGGAACGTCCACACTCCGACTATAAAAAAGTAATTGTTATAAATCATATATAGCACCACCAGCTAAGAAGATTTACTGGCTATATTTATATACGTATTTATTCATAGATCCATGGCCACTACAGTAATTATTATTATTTTCTTTAGGACGAGTGAATTTCACTTTCGAACAAGGATAATCATTCTTCCCGGGGGCTATTCTTATATAACCATGATTATTTCAATGAACAAACTTATTGTACAGAAAATATTTAATTTTAGGCACCTGATGTTGTTGCAAAAAAGTCATTTTCAAATTTTGCATATAAAATAAAGCAAAAGTATAAATGCATTTACTTAAAGATGGAACTCACTAGAAAAATACAGAATGAACTCACTAAAAAGTATCTACATATTTTCTGGTAAGAAGAAATTAAATTGAACCTTTGAGTAGGTTTTTGTTTTTGAAAATGTAATTTAAGGTGTCCAAATCCATCTTATATATCGCGTGTTCAATACTAAGATAGACCTACCCTAGATGGAGTAAATATTTTCATATGAAAGAAATAATTCAAATTCATTACAATAGCTGCCTAGTATTACACTTTTTAAAGCAAAATAAAGTTGAGTTTTTCGAGAAGTTCCTTCCGGAACCGTAGTATATTGTACCGAAATTTTAATAAACTTAATAAATTATTCAATGTAATCAAGTTTCTAAACAAATCTACGTGCAATATTTTTATTATTTTTGATCTCTATACAGAAATATCATTAACGTTTTGTTAGACTTCGTAGTTAGTGCTTTTGTGAGGTTAGCTTATCGGATTAATATGGAGTAAGTAACAGTACAGTGTTTGTATAGCCCGTATAACCTAAAAAAACTATTTCACAAATGTGAATATAATAAGCAAAGTGGCCTTGCTCGTACTAATTGTAAAATAAACACTAACTTGTTGCACATAAATGACACCTTTCCATTGAGAAAAAATAAGCGGAGTGGTTCTTTATATTTGCATTAATATTTTTGTCCGCCTCAGTAGCATAGTGGAGGCGCATTTGGCTACAGTGGCGTGCATAGGTCGCGGGTTTGAAACCCGTGGAGGGGCCAACACGAAATGTTTTAAATAAAAAGTGAAAAGGAGGAAATTTACATACTGAATTTCTTTCTTTACCTACTCGAAAAAGAGGTCTGTCTTCAGACAGAATATTCAAATTTAGAATCAACAACTGTGTAGTGTTGTCCAGACGTATAATCGATATAAAATTGCGAGATTTGTATCAATCGGTCTTAAGCACGCAATATGCCGATTGCTTTCGATTACAATCGTCATAATGACGTCACAGCTGCGTTTCGACGATTCGGTAGCCGCTGGTCATTGTGGGTGCCAATTATTTATGTTAAACTTCGAATTTGAATTTGGAACTGTGTGCATTATTCAAATCGCACTATGCATTTAACCCCTAAAAGCGGTCGTAAATATTTAACGAAAAATACGGGGTGGATTGTTTATTTTAAATAAGAAATGACGAACAAAATTATTGTATTTAATCAACCTTCATAGTTTTTATTGAGTCGGTAACGCATAAGAAGTTTTATTTTATTATTGCTTAAATAAATTTTCCTTGTGTTAATGATATTGTTAAGTTTTAAAAATTTGCTCTAAAAGTAGGTACTCCCTAAAACTGCTAATAAAAATGGATTTCAATATGTTTTATTCTTTGCTTTTCAGCAGATATTTTGATATCCTAAATGACGTTTAAATCGTGAATTATTAATCTAACATTCTACTTAAGTTATTAGTTACCCATTACTTAAATGTAACAAAATGTCCACAAACGTTCCGAAAATATACTTAATGAGAAAAAAATAGGGTGAGCTGAAAATTTCCGTCAATTATTTTCACATTATTTTTTAGTCCCCGAAAAGGTTACTTCGTAAATTGCCATTCTTAGAAAGGACACTTTATTAGAATGAAACGTTTATCTGTGAAATGTCATTAAGTCCCTTCATATAGTGGTCACATGCAAACATTATTTTTATATCCAGTCATCTGGACGAAACTAGTTTTTTAAGGTACATTTTTGGTGAAGAATTTTTAAATTGAAATAATCGAACGTTTATTCTAAGAACATAATAATGTCTAACAGATTATCACCGTCTTGTTGGAAATTCTAAACGGTTAAATAATTTAGGATTTTACAAGTTGTGTGATGTTTTCAAATTATCCCATATTAAATACAAATTTGAAAGCACTTATATAGTTCAGATTTAAGAAATCCGTAGTCGGTTAAAATGTTAAAAAAGAAAAGTTTTTTTACATTTGTAGGAACTTTAAACCTTTCCCTGCGTCCGTTTACACTGTATAATACAGCTAAAGTCAACTTCAGTATGCGACCGTAACAACCCTTGTTATATTTTAGAGTAATTTTCAGCATGTGGGTGTCACCTATGTTTTGAAAGTACCGCAGAGAAAGGGTTACATTTTTTATTTTGTTTTGGATGACTATTAAATCGCGAATTTCAACTAATCACCATTTTCTAATTTTCCACAGATACGCTAATTGCTGACCTGATTGGGAATCGAACGCGAGATTCGATGCATGGTAGTCAGACGTGATGGTAGCAACTGGGTAGGTAAGTGATTTTGCCTTATGTGCCGAAGATCGATTATGTTGAAAATATATTATGATATTATCTAAACCACCTATGTCGACCATATTTAGAACCTTCTGTAATAGAAAAAAATCATTTCATTTCCCCTAAGTCTAAAATGTTATAAAAAAAACATAGAGATCGTCCTATCAAACTAATTCCAACATGTAAAGAGTCTATGAGCATTGTCATAGTTTCCCATATCGAAGTGTATTATAATTGTCATGAATCTACATAAAAAAAACGTAGTCACATTTGGTTTGAGAGAACCTATGAAAACAAATTGTCATAGTCATTTAACTATTGCAAGCGTATAATAATATGATTAATGTCACTCATGCATAAAATTACAAAAAGGAAACCACTGCGAATTTTCCTAATTACCTACCTGTTAAGTCCGACATGTTTTAAATCTACGGATTGTTAAAGTTACCTGCGTAAAATTTTGATATCCTATGAACAATTTCATAGCCACCTAGTCAAATTAAGAACCTAGAGATCCACTTACTTGTAAAATTTTGTGAACCTATAAACATTGTCTTGTCCACATAAGGTGCTCAATAAGCACGTAAATAATATTATCTTCTTCGTTGTGCTGCTCAACGCTGAGCGTCGTGGTCCACTGATGTCCAGGAGTAGGCTGCACTTATCACCCCATCCCAAGAGAGGACCCCTTGAGCTCCTTAAATTTGGTCTACCCATATTGTAGAGGACCGTCCACTTGCTTTCTTTCACCAGCTTTTGATCTCTAGCTTTTCCAGACCCTCAGTGTGTCTGACATAAAATTTTCGTAACATATGTTCTTGTGTCTTTGCCTGAACGTCTGTCATATTGTGAACTCGTGGACAGAAATGAAGGGTTACAGAAAGAAGCGATCATGTATCCACCAGACGTGTATTTACAGAAAACACTACAATTTAACCCCTTTCTAGCACTAACAGGTGCAGTCCCATGTTATTAGTATAATTTGGCTCTCATTTTGTGTTTGTTGTAAATAATGTCCCTCGCGTGGGTACCGTCTGTGTTTATACAAAATGGAATTAAACGAACGATTATTGGGGACTATAATTTTCAATAGAAAAAGGATGGAAAGAGTTTTGATTTGTCTGTGTTGGTATCAACCCACCCTAATGTGCACAGTTTTTCTGGTGTGGCTACGAAATATATATTTCTTTAGAAAAGGGTAAACTCTTTGAAGAGATTGCCCGTTATCACCAGAAAAATTGTGGTGATAACGGGCCATCCAAAAAAAGAAAACTCACTCTTTGGGAATGAGTAAAAATTAAAAATATGTTTTAAAGGGAACCTAATATCAAGCACTTGAAAGTGGACATTTGAAAAGTCGGAATAATCGGCGTATGTGCATGAGAAGATGTATGAATGTAGAGGAAGCAAAGGAAGTCTGTCAGGACAGAGTGGTATGGCGTTCTATCCTCTCTGCCTACCCCTACGGGGAAATGGCGTGATGGTTAGTTGGTTAGTTAGTTTTAATATTAAGTATGTTTAAATAATAAATTAATATGAGGGTGGTAATACGAAGACTTAGAAAGAACAAAAACAAATTTTTGAAGCGCAGATTCAAAAGTCATATTACACATTAGACTCCAAATATGATATAGATTCACCGGTTTTCGGGTTGTACTACGAGTTTTGTTACTACATGTAACATATAATGTGCTAAAAAAAGTTTGATTATCTTTCGATTTCAATTTTCTGACTCGAAGAAAGTTTTCATTGAAAATTAATATTAAAATTTACGTGTTCACTATATATAAGTATTTATTGTGTTTCGCAAAATTTAGTTTACAATGGGGAAGAAACATTATTCGTCGTCTGTTATTCGCAGAGTTTCGGCTTAAGTAAATTGTTTATTATTTATTCTCAGAGTGCACAACTTTCCTTTTGGACCATTGCCTGTATATTTACTGTCAAAACCAAAGTATCTAATTTAATAATTTTATGCGCCGAACCAGTTTTATTGTACCAAAATATAATCAAGTTTTTAAGCACATAGAAGGGAAAAAAAGGAAATAATTAGGGATAAGCTTAAACTTTAAAATTGTATCGATAAACGGGTCCAGGTGGACACTGTAATTTTGATATTACCATGCCTTTAAATCCTTCAATTTCATACTAATCGGAAGAGTTTATAGACGTTTATTATATCAAATTTATAATGGTCGCGGCTTTATTGGGAGACAAGAGGTGCCATTACCATAATGACGAATGGTCCTCCTACGGTGGATTAACTATCATTTGGGAATATCAAATTTGGATTTGGGATAAGTAGGCACCTACTTTGTCAAGTGAGGACCTTCGCTAGACTTGGAGGACAAGACACTTGGTCTTAAGAAATTGGCCTAATTTACAACTAATTTCACGACTCTTTACGTCATTTGACGTCCCTAATTTCATCAAAATTAAGCAACATGATTTTACATACAAAACGAGCAGGTATGTATAATATACTCGTGTATAGTATAATGTTCATAAATTATGCTAGAACTAAAAGTGCGAAAAATTAATTTTTGTGATGTTTTTCCTAGAAATGATCAAATCACAAACTCGTGTAATTACTATATATTTACTAGTTAGTGAAGATGAGGTAAATATTTATTTTCTCACGAATAACTAAATCAATTAACCACAATAAATTTCCTTGTTTTGATACCCCCGTTCTAAGACAGCCAAATATATGACTTTTTAGTTATAAATACATTTTCATGTTAAAAATCACATTCGACAACCGGGTTGTAGTCTAATGGCAGTGTCGAAGACTCCGAACTGGAATCTCTAGATTCCGACCTCACTACAGCACAATGCTTTCTGGTGCAGTTGTTTCTGACTATTTGAAAGCAGACCAAAAACTTAAATATTTGAGTACTATATCGCAGAAACTTTCTTTAAAAAAATAAAATAAAGTAAAAACTCTTTATTGACCACCACCGGGAATCAATCCCGCAACCTAATTCATGGCAGTCCAACACGCTACCGCTACACCACGAGGCGAACACCGTCTACTAAGCTCCAAAAAAGCTGCCGTTTGGATGAATGAAACTTAAATACAAGTTTTGGCAAATTAAACCATTAGAAAAACAAAAAGCGGAGAGCTGTTCAGCAAGTAGTGATTAGGGGTGGTGCCAGAACTTCAGGTTGTTAATTTCGCACTGGGGCACATAAGTGATAGTTGTAAATATCCCAAAAAAGGTTGCGTGCCGGAGCTTGCAATAGTCGGGCGATACGTATCTATTTTCTGCACGCACTCCTGCGTGACCCCGAGCAGGGCTGCGTAACCTTTGGTTTACGAACCGCAAAAAAATCTATAAAAATACGACTTTGGTTTCGCCACCTTAATACTACAACTAGGTTACTCCGATATTCGTCATCATTTAATTACTAACTAACTGTTCTTTTATTTCAAATAATTATTTTATTTTATTAGTAAAATAATGTGATCAAACTATTCTCATTACTCCCGCCCACTGCTAACCTATTTTGTGTATGGATTTATGTGAACAAAGATAAAAATTGAAATCTGATTTCACAAAAAAGTCGAAATCAGAGTTACCTAGTAGTTGTAGAAATAATGTGATAATTTATTAGTAAAAGTATGGCGATAATTAAGAAATTAACGTTTGTCTATTCACAAGAACTAAATTTTGAAAATAATGACATGTCAAAAATGTTCATGATATATTTTTCATAATCTACTAAAAATATAAAAAAATTTAGAGCTGTTGGATAAATTCAAAGCTCTGTGCGTTATCCGAGAGTGATAAAAGTCCATAAATATGTTTACAGCTTTTTAAACTATGGACATGCAGGATACAGGCTATAATGTAGCCGGACTTGAACTAACCGTTTTTTATATTTTGCTAGCTTTTGATTTATGACCGTTATACTTTTTTGTTCATACTTGTCAGTAAATTACTCTTCAATTTATGTGAGAATGTAAGTCAATATATTTATTCAATTTAACCACAAAAAATATATTATGTAGGTACTTTATTAAATTCGCATGGGTATTGAACCAAACCAAGAAATAAAAAATAAATCGCTTGAACGTTTTTGATGTTTACGTTAAAAATACGTAATGAATATCACCAATTTTGCTAAAATAAATAAGGAAAAAAACAAATGCTAGTTAATTTGCGATTCTTTCTTTGCAATACCACCCGACCTATGCATTTAAAGTTAATTATAATTAGGGACCGCAGATTTCCAGACATCTCTGACTGTTTCAATGCGGAGATCTGACCCGACATGACGGATAGGTAGGCGTGTGCCGCGAGCACTACTCCCAGGGTTTCCAATTAAGCACATAATTAAACTAATCGGTTCACTAACTGGTTCAAACCGGTTATGGAAAAAATATATTTTAGTTGTTGCTAATTAAATATGTTTGTTTACTTACTTTTCAACATTAAAAAATGCGTTAATGCGTAAATGGTCAATAAACTATAAATGAATTCGGGGGTTGGTTTAAAAAAAAGAATGAAGCGAATAATAATATGCGTGTAGTGATACATGTTTTTATTTTATTACTTATTTTGTTTTCTCCTATTTAGTTCTACATAAATGTCTAAAAAATACTAGTTAGAAACGAAATACCTTCATTAATTTTACAACCCATGTACGGTTAACTCGGTTACAGTCGATATTTTGTGGTGGATCATTCCTAGGCAAAACTTTTTTTGTAAAATACATATTTTAATATAGCTTTTAAGTCCGGTAAACCATTTTGGAAACCGTAACTACGATACATATAAATATGTAGGTATAGTGTGGATAATAAGCTACATACTACACACTCGGTCACTACAGGTTGTTAACTCTTATAAAAGTCACAATTTTCGTAATTTTGGTGACATTTTTAGTTTATTTCAATACAGTATTTAAATCGGGTAAACCGTTTTGACAACCCTAGCTACACAAAATATAGTGCGGATAGTGTAGTACATAATACAAACTACATAATCAGTGACTAAAGATTGGTATCCCGCAGTCGTCAAATTTAATATATCCATCTATTTTTTTATTTTGCAAATCAAGAAAAAGATTTAAAAAAACACACTTACAATGTGCATTCATCAAATTCCCTTGAAAAAACAATCCTTCGGTCCAGTACTTGAACCTGGGACCTACTGATTAACTACCGATTTTTAAACCGTTTAAAATCCAGTAAAGCGTTTTGGCAGCCCTAACTACGATACATAAAGTGTGTATAATACACTACACACTACGTCACCAAAAGTTGGTATTTGGTACCCTTCGGTTATAACGGTTCACAGGCGCCATCTTTTGGCGGCTATTGTCTTAAACGGTATAAAAATCTGTTTAAACCGTTTTGGCAACCCTAACTAGGACACATACAGTGTGGATAATACACTACACACTCGGTCACTAAAGGTTGGTAACCCGCGGTTATCTCGGTTCACAGTCGCCATCTTGTGGCGGCCATTTGTTTAGTCTTGTCTAGTGTCTAATCCCGCGCAGGGGGCAGTGATTAAAACATTGCCAGTGCACGGGAGATAATTAATCTAACAGAAAAAACAAGGTGTCGTGTGTTGTGTACACATAAATCATCATTCTTCTTGGCTCAGCCCTGCACGAACTACTCCAGATATTATACAGGATGGTCCATTCATTGACGAGCAAACAAAAAAATGAACTAGAAAATATGATTATCATCCAAGATAACTCTATGAACCTACATATAGTTTCGGAGGCAATTTTCCTAAAAAAGTAAAGAGCTAGTGCGAATATAAGTTATATCAGATTACATAAGAATCTTTAATAATAATATTATAAATTTATTGCAAGCCTCCAAGGTTTACATAAAAAACAAAATAAATGTGTACACAAAATAAGAATAAAACAAAACAAAAAATACACCGTGTCCCACGATGAGACCGCGAAACTCCAGAGGGTGATTATTCATGTTATTCTGAGAAAAAAATCTTAATAAAGTTTTTCAAAAAACTCAATTCTAATTTCTTAAAAAAAAATTATTAAAATATGAATAAAAATTCACGCGTGTAATACCGTCAATTTTTGAACTGGCTCACACCACGTGACCTGCACCAATAAGCGCGAAGAAATCACATATTTTTAAAACTTAAACTAAAGATTCAGATATGAAATTCGAATTTTGAATGTCCGTACAAGGCGTACCAGAGCGGACCCCCACTCCTCCCCGCCCACCGCCACCCCGCCACCGATAGCACTTCAAACAGAAGCCAGTATTACACTCGTCGCTTTTTATGAATACTTTTTTAAAATTAATTATTGGAAATGCCCGGATCAAAAAATTTTATAGGATTTTTTTCTCAGAATACCATGAACAATCACCCTCCGGAGTTTCGCGGTCTCATCGTGGGACACGGTGTATACATTTGCATAAATTTAAACAGAAGGAAAAACAGAATTCATTGTTTCAAGGAGTTGTTTAGGTGTTTAATTTAACTATAATAATTATTAGATTGTGATGGATTATAAAAATATCAAGTCAATCTATTGGGAAGATTTATGTGAAGATATTTATGAAAGGCCCTCGAGTCTTCTAGGGAATAAAATCTTATACAAAGTACACAAGTAGGGTACATGACTAGGGAACATAATAATATCATGTCGCTTGGTGTCATTTTCTTTTGCACATATTATGTCTCTTGGTAACTTTGTCCTTTCAACAGTCAATATAAATTTGAGGGAATGATGACCGAATCGATTTTATTTGGGGAAAAAAAATTCCCATCACATTTTAATTTATTTTTTTATAAACATAATATTATTAATTTTAATTACTTCTTAAAATTATAAGACATAAGAAGACGTGAAACGTCATAAATGAGTAGTTTTTTATTGCTTATGACACGTGTAAATTTATTGCGCAAATAGCGTGTTCACCAAGGCTAATTATAATAAACATGATAATTGATTATATATTATGTACCTGTCGAGAAATTAATTATGTTCTAGTAACATATTAATTAAAACGTCGCAGGTAGAAAAATAACAAATGCCTATTACTTACTTAACCAATTTTTATATTTAGATAGGTACTTTCGTGATTGCAAACATAAGTTGATTTTTTTTTACTTGAGTAGTAATATTGTGCGGTGCGCTATTATGCACCATTAGGTGCGGATAAGGGAAAGTAGAAGAAGTACCTAGTATTGTACTAAAAAAAATGTAATAATATTTTACTAAATGCTTAGTCATGGATCTGTCTCATACATTTGTGTTGAAAATAAAATATTTATTTTTCAGAAAATGTCAGCACAAAGCAAAATGGAAAAATGAACTTTGAAAATTGGCGATTTATTTATACAAGGTGTAACATAACTCGTAGTTCAACCCGAAAACTGGCGAATCTACATCAATTTGGAGTCGAATGTGGACCTTGAATCTTGGTTGAAAAAAAATATTTTTCTTCTTATTTATTTTTATTTTATTTATTTATTTACAAACGTATTACAATGTTGTACAATTTGGAGCTTCTTAAATATCTAGATACATAGGCATATTAATAAATATCGTAGATAAACTGAATACTGGTGCAGTGGTATAAAAGCTTTCTTAAGTACCTACCTACCTACCGCAGGTTAAGTAAAATTGCACAAATTCTTATTGAAATGCGGTTTTTTATTTTGTTTTCTTTGATAATCGTATTTATTTGACCAAATAAATGATATTTGATAACAATTTGCATAAAATTATCGAAAAAATAAAGCCAACTTCTTAATCAATTTTCTCGAAAACTATGGGTCAAATAAAAAAAAAAACTACAAAATCGTCTCCAAGTATGACGTAGATTCACTGGTTTTCCGCTTATACATCGAGTTTTGTTACACGGTGAATATGTAAAATTAAAAAAAAAAAAAATGTTAAAAATCTTGCCCTTGGTAGTTAGTTCTCACTAAATACAGGTTACGGTAAAAATAATGTAACCACAAAAAATTTAATGTCGGATTTTTTCTTCACAACGACAAGATTACCGCACTTATCCTAATATATCGTCATTTTATCATACTCAAGAGGGTGATTATTATGGCGCCTAAATTATTATTAAAGTACGCTTTAGACTTTAGACTTACAAAGTTGTATCTGAGTACAGGGGAGGGTTGGCTCTGTCATACAATTGCATAATTGTGACTTGACAAGAGGTGTAAGAATGTAAATTTATCCGCGCTTTAAGATTTGTGTATTAACAGGATCGGACTAAAAATATTAACAAAACGCATTTCTTATTCGAATATTCTTTAAAAGTTGTGCCAACATTCTAACATTGGAGTCATATTAACATGAACGCAGAGAAAGAGAATTTCTAATAATTCGTTCAATTTATTAATGATACTCGACATGAAAATTCATCCCAGATTAATTAAATCGACGGCTATGATTCATCACCAATTATTAGTTATTTATGCAAAATTTCTAATTCATTGTCATCATTCCATATCCGATTCATATGTGGAGCATATGGGATTCCATAAACTGTCTCTAAGCCAAGAAATCGGTCGCCAGATCCCTTGCATCTCCCAAATTGGGTCCCCTTCCTAGTTAGTTCCTATACAAATTTTACTGAACTGAAAATTGCAGTTCTAGTTATTTGTTGAGAATTACCGCAATCCTAATCGTCAACACAATTCAAAATGAGAATGTGAATTTAACGCTTTTGATTAAATCGTATTGATTTTCAAAATTGAAAAAGTTAAAATGAAAGCTTTTAGTTCGTCACTGCTTTACAACGAAATTAGGTACCCTTGGGGGTATTACTCAGATAAAAAAGTTGTTGATTATGTCGAATGTAATATCATTCAGAACGAAGATAATAACCTAATGATTATAATTGATGTAGGTGATTAAAGAACTACTTTGTATGCTCAAGATAAGTAAAATTTTAGTAAAAAACCACAAACCTAAGTGCACTTATGATGACGTTGTAAATTATCACTAAGGTAATAGTTTATTTAAGTACCTACTCTTATATAATTTAGAAAATTAGTTGAATCATACGATTATTTAGGAAAAACGGTGTTTATAACGAGATTTTTTTTTCTCGAAATGTGATTTTTTTATTGCAAAAATGAAATCTATGTGCATGTTTGCACATATTCGTTAAATAGAATTTTCAGTCATCCGGCGGTTTGTATTTGTAAATAGGAATCATATCTTGGCGGAGTTCGAGCCGGCAATCTCTGGACTCGAAGACCGTGACGTTATTCTACTAATTTAACATATTTTATTAGCAATATTAAAAATTATGGAAATAACAGTAAATTTTTATTTTGCACACCTATGGAACATAATTTTTTTTTCATCGACTTTGAAAGGTAGAGTCTATAGACGGCTTTTATATTTATGATCCCAACACAGGGCTGCAAAAGAACTGTGATTTAAAAAAAATGATACCTAGCTAATCAAAATTAATATCAGTTTAATTGCGTTGTGCTACCTTTTCCAAGTTTATCAATGACTATGTATCTTATTATGTTAATTTTACCTATTCCTTGTACTTATCTCTTCCTTTTTGTCACGTCTGTACCTATTTACCCACTATAAGCCATAAATAATAATGTGGTGCGTTACTTTAATTTATCTATGACAAGAATGACGTTCTATTTTCGAAAATGACAGTTAATTACATATGGCTGATTCGAAATTTGAAAACGTTACTTTTAATGACATTTGCGGCTGTCGCGTAGGTACGCTAAATGGACGGATTGACTCGTTTGCCGCGGGTACTTATCCAGCTGGCTAGAGTTTGACACATTTAAGAAGAAATACGACCTTGGTGCTAGTGTCTATTGTTGGCGATATTTATGTAGGTACACGAGGTATACGAGGGGCAGAGAAGCAAAGATTGCTTTCTACCACCGCGCACCGCAGAGATTTCGTGAAAACTGTGAAAATCGCGAAAAAAATAGTTATGACATTAGATTAAAAAAAAAAAACTTTTATAGGGACATTAACTTAAAGCGCAGCAGCCTAGTAATATATTCGAATTTCAAATTCACAGAAGATGGCGGTTTTTTGAGTAGGTAGGTCTGGTAGGTACATACTAGACTTGACTTTTTTGCATGTAAAAAATTATGACGCCTGTTTTTCTGCAAAAAAGACTTAATAAAAATAGAAAAACGTTACAAAAGAAAAGAAAGAGCTCTTACGATGATTTGGTCACGTGGAGCGAATGAGTGACAAAAAAACTGCTAAAAGAAGTTATAATGCAAGTGTGCCTGGATGTAGAAGCCAAAGAAGACAAGGCATGATCAGGTACAACAAGCACTTGAAAGTGGACATGTGAAAAATCGGAATAATCGGCGTGTGTGCAATTTGTGCATGAGAAAATGTATGAATGCAGAGAAAGCGAGGAAAGTGTGCCAGGACAGAGTGGTATGGCGTTTTATCCTCTCTACCTGCCCCTTTGAGGAAATGGCATGATGGTTAGTTATGTTTAAGGGATATGCAAATATGGCTGCCATTTTTATTGAGGGAAAGTATCCAAAGAAGGATGATACGTTCATAATCATTAATTTCATATCCGCTCTCTATGTGGAGCATATGGATTCCACAAACATTCATAGTATAAAATTTGTAAAAACAGGAAAAATCGAAATATGAAATGATCCAACATTTTGAGTACCTGTCCACAAATATTCATTCATTAATCAATTTTTATTTACGACAACATTCATATTTATTGAGATATTATACCTAATAAGCTAAAATATAAATAAGTCTGAAAATTTCCTTTACGGTTACTGTATTACCTCCAACATTCTCCATTGTGTTTTAGTTCGGGTAAACATCACCGTTCTTTCTAAATCAGTCGCACTATAGTTTCACGCGGACTGGAGTGATACGGCGGACATCTACATAAATGAATGGGAAATATGTATATATATACCTGTTACGACTTTATGGCCATCAATAATGCGTTATTTAGGAAATTTCACGGTTGAATTTTAATTAAGATTGCCGCCATTAAAGACGATATTTAAATTTGACCGTTTTAGACATATGGGGAGATGGATGGTCAGCGTAAGTGAAAATAATACAGGGTGTATCCAAAGTCGTTATTACTCGGAGATATTTACTTTTTGGTGTACCAATTTAGTGTTCTATACACCGTTTGTTTATAAAAATATTACATGTAACATTGAAAAATGTAGGTAGGTACTATTCACGGTGTTGCAAAACTCGATGTACAATCGGGAAACCAGTGAATCTACGTCATATTTGGAGTCGATTATATAGATTTTTTTTTTTTTATATGACCCATAGTTTTCTAAAAAATTGAGTATTAATTTTTGCAAATTGTTATAAAATATAATTTTATTTATTTAAATTAATACTATCCATTAAGAAAACAAAATAAAAAACTGAATTTCAATAAGAATTTCTGCAATTTAACTTAACCTGCCACTTATGAAAGCTTTTATGAGAATATTTTTTTTTTTCAAGCTCAAATTAAAAACTCATATTAACTACACATTCGACTCCAAATATGATG
>JAGVSP010004308.1:0-17750 GCA_022494985.1 Micrasema minimum
CCCCCAAAAAATCACAATAATGTGAAATTTTTAAATTTCGTTAGTTTTTTTCATGAAAAATTTTTTGTAAATTTTAAAATTTTATATCCCACAAGGAAACGAAAAACGCTAAATTATAAAATCATAAGTAAAAAAAAATTTTCTCGATCATTAAAAAAATACTAAAAACCCCAATTAGTGGCATAAAAAAGATTTTTTTATGATGTTTAAAAAAAAAGGTACTTACTAATATTGACGAAAAATTTTCAAACAAAACCATGAAAACTTTTACAGTATTTCTTTTGTGAATTTTGGTGTTTTAATTTAAAAATTTGTATATTTTAAATAAACGTTCGTTTTAAAAGCCAATTGCACTTAAATTTTTCTTTAAAAAACCCTATGAAACACTTGAAAAAAAGCAAGAACACAATTGACCGGGGAAAATTAATTTTCTTTTTCGTGCTTTTTTACGATTTCAGTTAAAAATCATATCGGGCTTTACCCCTTTTTCCTTTTTTCTTTGTGGTCACAATATAAATGAAAAGTTTTGTTAAAGCAATATTAAAATACTATAGCCAATGAAAATATCTAGTAATCTTATCCCCAGTTGCGAACGTAATACCTACTTAACGACCTGAGAGATCTTGCAATTACAAATATTAAATTCCTGATATCCCTTACATACTTTTCTAATTTATATTCTTAAATGCGCAAAGTACCTATGTAGAATTTTTTTATAATGATAAAGAAAAACACATTATCCTTTGTGTGATTTAAGAAAGCTTAAAAAGATTATATATCATGTGGAAAACGAAAGTTGCTTCAAAAATAATATAATAAGTATCAATTTCCGTTTACATTAGGTAGTAATATGGATTACCTAGGTACCTCAAATTTTAGAAAAAATGTTAAACCTCTTTGAGAATGGACAAATATTTTTGAGTGAATAAAATTCCGTAATATAGGATTCGTTTTAGTAACATCATCAGTTTGTAAACAATTTAATGTAGCGTCGAGTAAACAAATACTTGGGCATTTCGAAACTATGAAATAAAAACATACTTTGGTACAGATTTAATATAGTTATCAAATTTCCTGGTACATTTTGAATACAGTTTGCTCTTCAAAATGTATGTAGATTAGTAATAATTTATTCGTAAACTGACATAAATTCGATTTTAATACGACCGACCGTACTTTTCTTGAACTTTGTAGGAGATTTATGCTAATTTTGGAATACATTTTCCAATACAAATCGTTCCTATTATACATTGTAACTGTTCCGTTATTTGAGTATTTGTATTATCCGTGTATTGTATAAGGAAGTTAAGGTGGGAGCCTTTACATCACGTTTTGAGAATATGGTGTTTGCTTTGCTTTTATGGTTTGATATGGTTTGTTCACATTTATGGTGTTTGAAATAAATACTTTAAACAAAAATAAAAGGTTAAATGCTACAATTTGACATCTCGACAGAGACGAGAAGTTTGGAAGGGAATATGGATATCTAGGCGTTTACAGGGCTTATGACCTGTCATTGGCTGGGTTAAGTGCCACTTGATGGATTACAACATTCCCCATTTCACCTAGTATTTGATATCCATATCTGCCATATACAGTAAAATGCGCGACGCTTCACATGTGAACACTCTCTGTCATCCAATGAGAAAATTGCTTAGCATTTTAGCAGAAACCTTTATGATTGCAAGTGAGATTCTTACCGAACTATATCACCTACTAGGGAAACGCCTGAAGATGAATCTTCAATTTGTTACGCTTATAACTTTTACCAGCTAATTTTTATAAACAACATTTTGAGTGTCAAAGAGTGAGTTAACAAGTCTACAAGTATTTGGACACACTCAAAATGTTGTTAAATTCAAGATTAATGGTGGCTTTCACTTACTACAGCTTATTCCAAACATGTGTAAGGTATATACAAAAATTAATTTTGTTCAAAACATGTATATTGTGTAAGGTATATAAAAGTTGAATTAAATTAAAACGTGTTTTTACTTGAAAATTACATTTTTAGTCAGTAACATGGAATCATTCTACCCTCTTGAGGTGTGCTTATTGACTTGGAGAAGAGATGTGTTCTGAATAACTAACTGGGAAGAAAAATATTCAGTGTTACTTTAGCAAAATTTATGATATATTGTTGATTTAGACGATGTTATTAGAAAACAGATTGACGTTCAAAATATTCGTACAAACAAGAAATGTAACACAAATACATGAAACCATTATGTGGAACAGATTTTTATGCTCAAAACACCATTTCAGTTGCCTAAACCCGTTTAATTATAGCACTCTTCTTAATTATTTTCATATTAATCGGTTATTTACATTCTCATAGAATTTTCGTAAAAACACAGTACGATTGCGATACGAACACAGTAATTTAACGCAATAAAAGCTGATTAAAATTAGTAGAAGTAAATCGAAAAAGTTTAAAAATTATTTAAAAATCACGAATACCCACCTAAATCTACACTTTTTCTAAAACAACCAATCGTAATAAGTATTTACATTTCAAAACACAATCAATATTTAGAAGCATTTTGCATCGAAATTTTCACAGTATAAAATAGTGGTTTTTAAATAAATATAAACATAATAAATATGTTTGTAATAGTCCAACGCCGAGATAACTATTTTTATTAAATAATATTTAATGTAAAATCACACTAATTTCCGGAATGCTTAATTACCCTAGTCTGCTCAATGTACAGGTAATATTTATTATAGTCTACCGCTAGGAGCTTAGGTTAAACGGTATCTTTAATTGTAAAGCGCCCTTGAGGTGATTTTTCACAAAAATGGCGCTATATTTATAAGTAAGCCAATTTTATTACTAGTAAACCAAAGTGATAACTGTATACTTATGTAAACCAGGGTCATCAAATAATTCATCTTATCAGTTGGTTAAAATAAAAAATACTTCCTTATTTTTTCATTCAGTGTACAACACTAGTTGGTTGACCTTTTCGTCGATTCCGAGCGATTATATTAATTTGTTTGACCATCAACAAATAAATATGCCATTATCAATAACGATAATCATAACACTACCTTTACATCACCAAAACACAATAAATCATTTGTAAACATACGACAAATTTCACTAACAGATGTACATAAATCATATATTGGTTTTAAACACAATTATTTTAGGTAAATAATACACGCATATAGTATTATGCAGGTTTATCAACAAAAATATACAATCTTGGGATCAAAGGTAATCAAATATGTAGGTACACCTGTTACTAAGACAGACTTTGAAAATTACCGTTTTCTTTGTAAGAAAACACACATCTTCCATGAATAATTTACATAGTATGAATTTCAATGTAGGTTCCTACGGATGCAAAATAGTTGATTCTACAGCAACAGATATTCCAAATGCGTTAGTCACGTTGATAGTTCGTGTTGAACCTGGGCCCAATACTATATCTGATTTTTTAATCAACGAGGCGAGCTGTAGACGTATTTAGTAATCTTTGGTAGCCATTATACAGAGTTAACACTTTTTTTTTCAAAACTTTTCCAACAAAATATTAAAGATATATGGTAGTTGTGATGCATAATAATTATAATAGTAGAATGTATGACGTTAATCGATAAATTCGTTTTTTTATATTTTATATAATACTGTAAGACATTACTTTATGACAAATACATGTCGACATATCGGCACTGAAACTGAACTGAATTATCAAAGAACTTTTATCGATTACCGATCTACATGTCGATAGGTACGTTGGTGATTGAAGTGGGGAAATGCGTGATTGCACGTGTATACGTCATAAATTGGTGGCCAAAAATTACTTATTGGGCCAGTATAAAAGTACGTTTGTACAAAACGAGATAGTATGGAAACTTATGTAAAAGTACTTGACAAAAATAAATGTACATACCTACATATTATTAAAAATATAAGTATATAATACACTGTGATTTTTTTTTCAAAACATCAGTTAAAATAATAATATGTTGTGCGAAACGGAAATTGCTTTGGTACAATGACACAAAAGTACTTATCTACATATTTCGCAAAAATAGGAATTCAAGTAGGAATCTCCGTAAGTAAAATAAGTAAGCAGGTAGGTACTTATATCCATTGCTATGAAGTTAGTGTCTGTCATAATCCAAGTAATGTTTTCCCAGCATTCAGAACTTACATAAATCAGCGGGTTTGTCCTTGGCAAGATTAGTGCAAAAACAGTACTATAGAAATATTCATTGTTGATTCATTGATCAGGCACTTGTTTTCTCATAATTAATAACAAGATAGTACCAAATCTTTGTTGTTTACACGAGAAATGGATTTAAGTGCGATGATGCATGCATGTTAAAATTTCCCGTGGTTTTTTCCCAACAGTAAAAATATTAATATTATTTATGAACAGCGCTGTTTATAGATTCTCAAGATATTCACACAATAAATCATACTTCCTTAAAACTAGTTTTTTGAAACAACAAAACAATATGGTACCTACTTTTTATAATTTTTTTTAACTCTAAACTGCGGGCGTCGAAAAGGTTTTAATAAAATCAACGGGAATTACCCCCATTTTAATTTGGTGTCACCTTAATTGCACATTATATTTACCTGTAGTATATCTAATTTATAAAAATACTAGCTGATACCCGTCGCGTTGCTGCCGCAGAAGAAACAGGTAATTCTAGAAATATCGATTGAAATTTGAAAGATTTATCTCGTTTCTTTGGGAATTGGTAATAGAAGGAATGCTTTGTATTTTTTTTCTGATGATAAATGCATTTATGAAAATTGAATAACTCGTATAATGTGTATACTCGTATGTATAAAGGTAGGTATAGTGTAAATGTTATTTATTTTATTTTGGTGACTTTATTTTTCAAGTGCTTCATGGTAGGTATTTATAATATATTTTTTGTTTATCCGTCTTTGGCATAGACAATTAAATTTCTTGGCTGTCCGACTCGTAAATTTAATATGAGGACTTCTATTACCCTTGAAAAAGACACCCAGGGAACATTATTTTTTTTAAATGTGTGTGGCAGGTCCGACGCATGAATGGAATTTACTCTTAGATGAAAAAAAGGTGCGTCCGTCAAGTTGATTTCAAATATAAACTCTATATTCGAAAACAGGTCACCCCAAAACCCTTTAAACGATACCAATCTTTTTTTTATAAAAAAGATGGGCGTCCGCCATCTTGGATTTAAAAATAAACGCTTAATTCATAATCAGGACGCCCGTATCGTCTAAAAACGATACCCATCTTCATTTTGTGAAAAAAAGGTGCGTTTCGCCATCTTGGATATCAAAATAAACTTAAATTTGAAATCAGTACGCGAATATGCCCTAAAAACGATGCAAACCTTCATTTTATGAAAAAAAATGTGTGTCCGCCATCTTGAATTTCCGAATAAACTCTTAATTCGAAATCAGGACGCCCATACGCCCTAAAAACGATACCCATCTTCATTTTATGAAAAAAAGGTGCGTCCGCCATCTTGGATATCAAAATAAACTTTAAATTTGAAATCAGAGCCCCCAAGAACCATTAAAACGATACCCATCTTCACTTTGTGAAAAAAAGAGACAACCGCCATCTTGGAATAAAAAAATAAACGCTAGATTCGAAATCAGGGCCCCCCCAAAACCATTAAAACGATACCCCATCTTCATTTTCTGAAAAAAAGGGACGACCGCCATCTTGGATTTAAAAAAATAAACGCTAGATTCGAAATCAGGGCCCCCAAAAACCTTTTAAAACGATACCCAACATCCTTCTATGAAAAAAAGCTTTGTCCGCCATCTTGGATTTAAAAATATAAAAGCTAAATTCAAAATCAGGACCCTTAAAAACGCTTAAAACGATACCCAACTTTATTTTATGAAAAAAAGTTGCGTCCGCCATCTTGGATTTAAAAATAAAAGCTAAATTCGAAATCAGGACCCTTTTAAAAACCCTTAAAAACGATACCCAACTTTATTTGATGAAAAAAACGTTGCGTCCGCCATCTTGGATTTAAAAATAAACTCTAAATTCGAAATCAGCACCCTTAAAAACCCTTAAAACGATACCCTACTTTATATTTACGAAAAAAAGGTACGCCCGCCATTTTGGAATTTAAAAAAATCAATATGCTGTGCATGGGAAGCAATTCTGTAATAGGAAGTAATGGTGATGATAAATTATTAAATTTAAAAAAAAATTAAAACTCATTCGGCATTATACAAACAGAATATATATTTTTCGGGAATTGTGCGAGTCCATATGATCCATATGTTCACCTCGTAGCACAGTGGTAGCCCATTTTACTACCGTGTATGAGGTCGCCGGTTCGATTCCCGTAGAGGGTCAAGATGAAATATGATTATATTTACATGTTATTTTTACATTAATATTTCATGTGCGATACCTTGGACTGGGACTGAAGCGTAAGACTGATCATCCTACTTTCATGTAATAAAATGATCAAGAGACACTGCACTTGGTGTACCAATGCAGTGCACTATGCACCATTGGGTGCGGATAAGGGAGAGTAGTAGTAGCAAATGCTCCAAATTTCAAACAAAGATTCTTGTAGCTCGCAGGAGAAATAAAAACTTCTAGGTAGACTACCTATAATATAAACTCCAAACGAATTATAAGGTAGGTACTTTTTATTACGAATTCACTGTCTGTTAATGATTTTATTCCATAGCCATAAAAATTATAACAGATTAAACTTAAAATATTATATAGTAAAAAATAATGTTTTTTAAAACGTTATAACTTTTTTATTTTCCCAGCTAGAAACGATTTTTTAGGTGTCTTTGAACTTGGAATTTTGTCTTCTTTCTATTTATTGCAAAAAAACAGAGCTCTGCAGAGTTATTCTCGATCAGGAGAAGCCCTTGTCAAACGATTTTTTTTCTCATAGAGAAAAACTGACGAGAAAACTAACACAGAAATCTTGAACAAAAAAACATTTTCGGAGGTAAAAAATGCACTCGATAGCTCAAAACCAATTCGGGCACTTATTTATTGTGAAAAAAAGTCCGAATCGGGGTGTAAATAAATTTAAAAATGTAATTGAAAGTTCGAGGTGTATAAAAATAAATTGTATACGTGATGAAAACGACATTAGCGCCTTTTGCTGTACAGCATTATTTGACGACATTTTTTATAAGCTTTATGTACGGTACTATCGGTTACATGGCGGATCTAAAATTCCCCCGGAACTGTCACTAAATTATATCAAATACACAAATACAAAAATTATAAAATGGATGTTATAATGCAGGAACCTTCCCAGGAGTGAATAAAACAACCTCTAGAACAACTTATTGCAATCGGATAAGCGGTTTACGAATCTATAAAAGGACAAACATATATACAAACTTACATTCATTTTTATATATATAGATGTGCATAATAATTTTAATTGGTTTCATCGTTATTAAGAAACCAATAATAGCTTATTTTTTTTTTTTCTTTTGTAAAATAATAATGTAAAAATAAATAAAAAGCAGGACACAAAATGTCGAAAGCTCTTTAAGTTAATCGGAAGACATGTCCATCAATGGTCGGTCTTCTCCACGATGAGTTTTCTGTGGTTTTCTCGTCATCTAAGGCAAATGCGGAGAAGATCCTTTGGGTTCAGATTGGTCAGATTATCCCGTCCGATTCTCACACTAAGTAAAGAAAATTAGAAACCATGTATCCCTTTCATGTAAATACAAGCCTTGTACATTAAAAGCAAGACAAATAATAAACCTAAAAAAAAAACAATAATTCCTGATATCGCAAGGTTAATTTAAACTATAAAAAGCATCGTTTTACAGTACCTACATAATAAGTACAATCCTAATTTAAGAAGCAATGTAACGGAACCTTAAAATGAAAAGTTTTTTTGAGTATGTACGCGTTTTAACGCCGAAATGAACATCGCGTGTGTGTGAAGATACAAAATATTATTAAAATTAGCTATCGCATCATCGTATGAATATTATAAAGCATAAGATTATTATTAGCATTAATATGAAGCATGTGGATGTGGAAACAATATCGTATCGCTCACATTGTTTTCAGAACCGTCACTTATGTAGGTTGACAAAAGTCACGATTCGTAATACGGAAGAGTTTTATCAAAGTTATGTCACACGGGTGACTGCAGTGCGTGGAACAATGTCTCCGATTTTATGGGATTCATTTCCATTATGTAATGATAAGGAGGTCGTTTGTACAATGGACGATACCAAATATTAATATTACGAAAACGGATTGCGTTATACAAAACATTTCGCTGCATAACTTGTTTTTAGGAGGTGTCTACATAATGATAAATGTTTAAATGTTAGCTTATTTACTGGGGCATTTTTAGACTGTTTGAAGCCTTCACGATACGAAATAGCTATCACAAAATAAAATCGCAACAGAACCAACAAATCGAATTTGATTTTCATTGATCGAGTTCTATAAAATAAATGCCAATTCAACAAACGGAAAATAAAATTTTCAGAAACCGGTCGGTAAAACAAAAAATAACTTTGTATAAAAATGTAATGTCTCAATAAATCTTACATTATTTCTTATTGCAAACGGTCGTTGTATTTATGTATTATTTTTAGGCGCTGCATTTCATATCGTGTGTTATACAATATACAATACGTGGGCAATATTGCAACAAGGATACGAAAATATGAACAAAGACCGTCCATAAAGGTGATTGTAAAACGATCGTTTGATAGCCAAAAGAGAAAGGATCGTAATAATTGCATTGTGCAAGGGTTCACAGTATTTAACACCTTTATTCGGACTTCGATACTTCTTCATCAGTTCAACAATGAACCACTTCTAGTGAATAATAATCATTTAGACCACATATTTCGTTGGTATAAAACTACGTGTCCGTCTCGTAGCATAGTGGTAGCACATTTGACTACCGTGTATGAGGTCGCGGGTACGATTCCCGTAGGGGGTCAACATGAAATGTTTATTTACATGTGATTTCCATATTAATATTTCACGTATTTATGATACCTTGAACTGGTACTGAAGCGTATGACGGATCTAGTTGCCCTCATGTAATAAAATGATCAAGATACACTGCACTTGGTGTACCGATTACCGTGCACAGTACGACAGTGCCCTATGCACCTTTGGGTGAGGATAAAGGAAAGTAGTAGTAGGAGAGGTAGAAAACTACGTAACCAAAAGATAGCCAAATGCGTACTTTTCCAGTTTCTACTTAAATTTATTGATATACCGAATAAATTTATTTATTTAATTTTTATTTATTTTCATGATTTTTTTAAATAAATTGGTGCATAAAAATAATTATTTTATGAATTGGATACTCAAGAAAATTACTCATTTTTTTGTGAAATCACGTTAGTCCATAACTACACGTACTGATTTTAAACAATTTTATGACCTTGTATTAAATTTCATCAGAAACGTTGTGACTACCTGATGATTTTATTATTTTTTTAAATTTGATACTGGTATATAGATAAGACACAACAAGTAATTTACTTATGTTATTATACCTATTATCATAATTTTATACTATTTCTCTTATAAAAACCACTATTGTCTGTTACTGGGAAATCAGGTTGCGTATTAAGGCTTCTGGCGTTGCTTTCTATTAGAATTATTTGCTGTACTTAGGAAATATGATTCGATACAATTACCAAGAAACTGGTCTGAAAAAACCGGATTAACCACTTCCGGCGAACACTGTGATCTTATCAAACGGATCTTAATATACACTCATTCAATAATGTAATTTAACATCCAACTTCCAATAATCTAGCATCCACTATTTGGTAATCAATTCCATCGCTTTGCATTCATATTACTGGAGAAGGAATGATTTAAATCATTTATATCATTTATGGGGATCGTTTGAAGATCCAGTATCTCGCAATGTAAAAATGCTTAGCTCAGAGCATAAACCTGTTTTATATTATTTATGCTCGCCCGACGCGAAATTTTATTTTTATATTTAATTTCAGCGAATCCTGGGGCGTTTTGTGCTAAAAATAAGCTTGCCAAATGCGCGATCTTTGTCAAGTTTATGGCAAATAAAAACTGTTGAGTTTTTCAGTTCAAATTAAGCTTGAATGTCTGGTGCTTTGTAATCTATAATTACCAGTACTTTTTGGACGGATAAGTATTAATAATTACATTTGTTTGACATTATTTATTATACGCCTTTTTTGTAACGACTTTTTCGAATGCCGGTTTTGAGATCGTGATTCGAGATCCTTTACATAAAAATAAATCATATATTATAGACTGAATAAATTATTCATTTAATGGTGGTTAAAATAGTATGTCAGGTATTATAATATTTTAATACATGAATGTTTTGAAAACCTTTAATAATTTCAGTAAGGATTGATTAAACTGTGGTGTTAGCAACTTTTTAGTGGAAACGATCCAAGGATGCCAGGATTAGATTTTTATGACAAAAATTTAATATTATTTTATTGTACAATTATAGGTAAAATGTAATAAAAATATCGACGCCTCCTACGTACAATATCGTAACCCACAAATTGTCGATTTTGAGTTTTTGGTGGATTTCGTCTGTAATTAAACTATATCTTTATTCTACCAAAACAAAAAAATATTTTGCCAATAATAAGGGCTTTTTTGGGGCGTATTTTGTCGTATCTACAACCAATGCATATGAACGAAAATATATTTTCAAATGCTCCTCCTGTAAAATCGCATTTTGTGGGTTACGATATTATACGTAGGAGGCGTCGATATATCTAATCTATATAAATTTACACATTAGAATGTGAGTTTGACAAATTTCTTGAGAAGATGGATGACAACAAACGAATGTTAAGAGCATGCTCCACCACGTGACTCGCGGCCGCTTTCCCCATACAAACGTATTCCTCGATTTTCTCCCCGGAATTTAACATTAGAGCAATGATTTTTTTCACATATTTCAGATATCGACCAAATGCGTATTTGTATTGTCTTATTTTTAGTCATTTATTTATTTCTTTAACAAATAAAATATTGAAGAATTAAGACTATGCAATCACTCATCTGGTCGATATCTAAGATGTGTGAAAAAGCATTGCTCTAATGTTAAATTCCAGAGAGAAAATCGAGGAATATCTACGTTTATATGTGTGGTGCAATATGCTCTTAATGAGTCTAATAGATTTTCCGCCATCCATCGGCATCGGAAAAAACTAATATAATGACTATTTTAAATTTATTTTAGTGAAGTACATTTATACAGCACCAAAACAAGGTTTTATCAAATCGCATTCAACGCCGTATTTTTAATAAATATTATTTGTTTAAAATCATCCACGTAGAAACTGGATCCGCCATTTTGCCCTTCACGCTCTCGTGTCTTGCAGTTCGCATCGTGACAATAGTCTACCGGAGCCTGCACCTTTACTGTAACTAGGCCACGGAACAGACAATATTACTCCTCTGAACTCCACACATTCAGCGTGGTGAGATCACTGACCCAGGAACGTTGTGCTGTTAGCTGTAATTTCGTAAAACCTCAACGTTCAACCCTTTCAGCAACAACATTAATCTAGCCAGCGAAATCGTACATTATGTGTATTTATACATTCTATGATTTTTTTAAAATATTTAAACAACCACCACAGCAAAATATCGTCATTTATGACATAGAATCTAAAGAAGTATAAAAATAAAGAGACATCACAATTCTTTTAATTCTCAATTTCGTTAGTCAAATAGTTTATATATATATATCTCTTTGCTATTCAAAAAAATATTTGGGATTCTTAAAAGTAATACTAACCTAATAAAAAAAGTTTCAATCGTAGAGACGCTAAGCTAAGGTCAACCGCCGAAATTAGTGTCATAAAATATAAATGAAAATTATTCTACGAAGCAAAATAAAATTTCCTTCATGTATAGATCTATGTTTTTTGACAAATCTTTAACGAAACTAAAGTTACAGAGTTTACCAATGTACTTGAGAATGACACTGGTCGCGAGAGAGTTAAGAGAAGTGTGCTTTCAGTTCGTGAAAATTGGATGACTCCAAATTTCGAGAAAAAAAATACTACTTGTATTTTCCATTTGCGTATATTTTTGAAATCTAGAAATCCTTGGCATTTTGCATTAGATAAAAAATTATACCTTTTATACTCAAAGATCCAACAAGCTTTGTTCCAGATACCTACTTCAAATGCCTAAAAAATAAGATTTCAGTAATTTTTTCCTTTCAATTTTCCTTTCAATTTTGCCATATGTATGTTTTTATACAAAGAACAAATGATTGAGCTGTACCGTAAACTGAAGTTATGTTATATTGTTACATCACCTACCTGCAAGCCATTTTAAGTTAAAAACAAGAAAACCGCAAGTGTAATGTTGAAATGAATACAAGGTTACCGACGCTTTATTTACTAATAACGCTCTTTGTGAAACATAATCAACATTCATGTGTTTTTGTGTTGCATGATGACGAGACGAGTTCCGCATTTGAGAATATCAAGTTAAAGGAAATGAGTAAATAAAATAAGCTTTGCAGATATAATATTTTCAATTTAACTGTTTATTCCAGATAAAATATTTTGATGTATAAAAAAGCAATCGGTACAAACAAAAGTTATTTTTAAACACTACCAAAGTATCATAAACATTAGTATTTGCATTCGCTATCAAAAGAGTTCCGAATTCTGTTTATTTTTTTAATTAACTATTGCAGCACGAAAATAAATATTAAATCATATCTATATTGAGTATTGATACACATGGAGTAATTTAACTCGTAGTACAACCCGAAAACGATGAATCTACATCATATTTGGAGTCTGGAAGAATAAATAAAATTGCAAAAAATCCTTATTAAAATGCGGTTTTATTATTTTTTTATTTTCTTCATGGATAGTATTAAATTGACTAAATAAATTATATTTCTAAACAATTCACAAAAAAATTTCAACAAAAAAAATTTCGTGCTTAGGTTCTCAATTTTTTCGAAAACTATAGGTCAAATAAAAAATAGTATATGACGTAGATTCACTAGTTTCCCGTTTGTAGGTACATCGAGTTTTATAACGCCATGTTTATGTAAAAAAAACTGTAACGGACGTTTTATACTTTTAATTATTTGGAACTTTTTACGATCTCTGTATTATTTCCATCAAGCCTTATGAAACTATTATAATAGAACATACAATTACACAGAACAGGCAACTACATAATATGAGAATATGTGGTAAAAGGTGATCGCTAAACACAGCTAGTGACCTTTAATATCCTAAATTTCCGTATTTTTTTTTTATAAAAAAATACAAATAATCTTCGTCTGTGAGATCTTGATAGTTATTAATATATAATTTTTTAGTGGCTCTTACTCTTTCAGTCCGATATTTGCCATCCGATTAACAACAAATTGTTTCTTACCTCTTGAGGAAATCGCTGTATTCGGCCTGCCTGATGAGGCCAGTCCTCATCATGATGGTCTGGAAGCACTGGCGCTCGATGGCCCACAGCTTGCAGTCCGTGGCCGCCTTGATGGTGGCCGTCCGCTTGCAGTTGTACAGGATGGCCAACTCCCCGAACACCTTCCGCGGCGCCATTGTACTGAGGTATTTGCCATCTCTGGACACTTCCACGCGGCCCTCTGGAAAAAATAAAAGAAAAAAATTAGAATCGACTTAAAAAATACATTTTGGTCATTCAACTAGTTTAGTAGTGATCCACGATGTATGATCAATGACCCGTCTCTCTCTATCGAAAAGGATACATAAATATCATAGCTGGCCCATGGGGTGATTTCTCACAAAAATGGCGCTTAATAAATTATCAAAAACGATAATAATAATAGTGGTCCATAGAAAACAAGATACTCGATGCAAAAATGCATACCTCTGATGTGTTAAAACTCATTCCTTCAGCGAACTAAAGTGTTTTTTAAGATGATATTAAATAATTTAATGTTTCTAAGGAAATACATATCAACATTAGATGCGAGTATATCGATATTAATTTTCAATATTATGACATTTTGAAGGATTCGGGCCTGTCGTGGGAGGAGGCGAGAGGCTGGTGACAGGGTCTCCTGGAGGGATCTAGTGATGTCCACATGCTCCACATAGGAGCGAGCGTGGCGAAAGAAAGAAGAAAAAAGAAGGATTTGAACATTAATTGATACATAATTATAATAACTGGATCTGAATGCTTTTGATGGTTTTCGAGAAACGAAAGAATGCATGTTCTATTTTTCTATAAAATACACAGTTTGATAACTTGAAAAATTGAGCTCTAAACAATCTAATTCTATTAATCTTAATGTCAAGTAATCAAAAATATCATGTACTAGATCCTACATAGGTTTGAACGCGCTTAAAACTTGGCTACAAACGAATTCGTGAAAGATTTCAAGATAAGCGAAACACCAATAAAAATAAATAGAATAGCTTCTATAACATCACCAGGTTAAAAAAGAGTGTGATATTTAGCGATTGGTTCCGTTGATTTGTTCATTATCATTTTAATTCGGCCAATTAGAAGCGGCTCACTTGTCAGTGGGTCGATTGCATAATTGTTTATTTAACAGTAGTAGCGTAGCGGTCTCAGATTTGGGCTGAGTCGATTCAAAGGAGGATGGCGATTGTCCCGTAATTGTAGTGATGAAGAACATAATACCTACGTGGGCTGATTGATAAGTACTTAGAAGATACTTTTTTTAACGGTTTTATTGCGTATTCCTCAGTTCAATCGGCTTCTTAATACGATAAATTTATATCGAAACAGAGACGAGAACTAAAGAAGCATAATGTCTTTATCAAGTGTGTAATATGTCAAGTGCATATCAATGTGTTTCAAAAGTGTTGCCTAGAAGGATTTGGACAATAAAAATGTTAAACTTTTAATTGTTTCAAATACGCTTCAAATACTAACTGCTAAAGGCTTTACACATATTCATTTATACATGAAAAGCTAACTCGTAAGACACTGCCTTTTTATATTTTAACCGTGTTTTAAGATTTTGATACAAATGAAGAAACTTTTCAACAATATGGAAGTCATTGATGATACAAATTATTATTTAATAGAACTCGAGTGATAGTTCTACCAAAAAATTACTAAATAAATCAAAGCACTCAGATTAAATTAGTCAAGACAAAAGGAAGCCATTTTATCATTTTACGACAAAAGTGGTGATTTTCTTTGCCCTGGACCTTCCTTTCTTTTAACTTGAGACAAGATATCCCGTGGCAACAAAGAGGTCGGTCTGTTTTAGGCGATAGGCGTCATGCGTCAGACGGCGCTTTCTGACACAGATCCCCGCGTATCAGCTTTACTGTATCTTCCATCACCACTGTTGCAAAAACCAACATAGACAAACAGTTTTAACTGACAAAAATTAATCATTTTGACATCAACTGAACTTCGACTATTACTTCAAATGCTAACTGGTTGGACCATATTAATAAATAAGTAGATTTTTATTACGCCTCCTCGCTATTTTCGTAACATCAAAAAGTAAATTAATGAGAGAGTTTGATGGGATATATCATCATCATCATCATACCATATCCGCTCCCATATGGATTATACAAACAGCCTCCAAGCCAAGCGATCGGCCGCCAGTTCCTGCGCATCCTCCCAGGTCAGGTCTACGTCTCGCAGTTCTGACGCAAACTGCCGACGGATTGTCAACAGCGGACGTCCAGGACGCCGAGAACCTGATGCCTTGTAAAATATCACGCCAAAAAGTAAATGAATGACGGCAAAGGAACTGAAACAACCGCAAATGTGTACAAGTGTACTGAGTTGAAAACTATTAACTATAAACAAATATTGCAGCTTTTGATTTAGTCATGTTATAACATCCTTATCCCCTCACGTCTTCAATGATTGCTGTTCACTTAACGCAGAACTGAGGGCGCGATCCGTTAGAAATGACAGTGTATGAATCTCTTTACTCGAGGAGACGAGACGAACGGAGACCGATCGTTGAACTCTCGAACGATTGACCGAATAAATTGATCGTTCAAAAGACGCGGAAGTTACAAAATACAATGATATCTATGTGTGTCAGATTCAGTCTTAGTGCATTTATCGATTTTGCGAAGCCGCTGATGGTTATTTGAATCCGTTAGCGAGTCTATTCAGAATTAATCAAATTTATTAAAATTCTTTATATTTCTTTACACAGTCTAAGCTAATTTCTGAAAACCGTCGGATACAATTTTGTTCACGAAGTTAACTGTACAAATTCTAAAGTTTATTCATTATTTCAAATTAGCTAAACAAATTCTCAATGGAGATTCTAAAAGTTCTATTGCTACTTTCTCTTATTCGCTCCCAATGGTGCATCGGTTACTGCTTTGATACACCAAGTGCAGTAAATTTCGATCATTTGCTACGTGAAGGCAAGACAATCAGTCTTACGCTTCACTGCCAGTTCAAGGTATCACATACACATACAAAATACACAAGTCCCCAACAATCAGCAAAGCAGCGTACAACACCTATCAAAAATACAAGAGGATTTTAAAATATAAAAATATAAATATTGATTTACTTATTTTATTTTATTGATCCTAAGTACATTTTTTTTATTATATTAAAATATTATATATATAATTAAATTTTATATTTTCACTTCATTTGGCCATAAGGTACGTGCTAGAGTAAAAGTGAAGGATGTTTTTGACTGATCTTTGATCGCATAATTTAAAATGAATACTTTTTTATTCAAATGTCATGTCCGCGAATACTTGGGATTCCTATTAGGTAGGTCAATATTATACTATACAGCAGTGATTGAAACATTATCGTATGGGAACAATCATTGTTTTCCTAACACAGTAAATACTTTAGCAAAACTAGATAGGAATGGTCTGACGATAACCTTTGCAAACATCCCGCCCGTAAAACATTAGACAAAAGAAGGCTTAGCATAAACCGTTCATTCGCATACGTTCGTTTTCGATTTCGGCCAATTTCGATCATAAGACGCAAGACTCGGTGCTAAATAATAATGAAAAGAGACATAATAATACTTTTGTAAGCATGAGAAAAATTTAATATTTTTTAAGTCTCTTGAATCAAATCTAAACAGTATAGAATCATAGCTTCGCAGTTCTAAATAAACACACTTTCAACTCAAACTTCATAATCATTATTTCTTTGAGAACCAATTCAAAAGGAAGTATTCTGAATACAATTGTAATATTCTGAATATTTATGTAGATTCTGATAAAATTGCACAAACAAACAAGCACCCATCATCTCCAATTGAAGCTTTTCAGGTTCATTTAAATCGAGATTCTAGCATGAAAATTTGCATTAAACTTTCAGCGAATACTTGTACCTGAAAAATCGACAGTTAAATGCAGAACTAGCTTACCTAGCTTCACAGATTTTTTAAATGTTTTTTTTTATACTGAAGATTGAGATGGGAATAAGATTACTGATTAATCAGTTGAAATTTTCTCGTACTCAACTTCATTTCACCAAATTTTTCACTTAGGTTAGTTCTGCATTCAGCTGACGAAATGTTAGAATAAAACAAATATGTAACGTATTTCTTACAGGAAAATAAATTTTAGTGAACCGCAAATGTTTGGTGGTGGAAAAACAAATTTACGACTCCGAGTACAACATTTCTTTTCTCAATAAAGTCTGATAATAATTGTATATCTCTAATATCCAATATCGAAATATAATTTGGCGAAAGCGAACATGAATATGCGATGTTCGTTACATGCTCGGTCTCCATAACACGATCGTGAAATAATGATGACA
>JAGVSP010004309.1:0-16443 GCA_022494985.1 Micrasema minimum
CATGATAAAGTGGTCGTCGGAACAACCAAACAACAAAGGTGGTCTGACGCTATAAAGAACGTCGCAGACCGTGGCGGTAAAACCGGCGCAGGAATAGGGACGAATGGAAGAATTGGGGGCCTATGTGCAACATTGAAATATGCCTAAGGTGGCTAGTGAACGAAGATAATAGTGCTGTATCTCCGTTAAACTGTAGATATTTCCATCAATAGTCCGCCTTCTCCATTGAATGAGTTTTCCCCTCTTTTCTCATCATCTCAGGTAGATGCGGAGAAGTTACCCTCTCTTCTCAACGCCACCATGTATCCCGCCTATAAGCAAGGTAAAAATAAATGTCCCTCCCATTAAAAAAAAAACTGTTGAAAGTACCTATAGATAGAGGAAAAAAATGGCTTTGCATTAAAAAGTAATTTTTGATGGAAAGAGAAATAATATACTATGTGTCCCAGGTTCAGTATTGAGGAGTAGAGAAACATATGTATTTTCTGCGATATGTACCAAAACAATTCGCAAGATTGAATTAAAACTATAGAAGAACATTATACAAACATTCCTTTATGTCGTAAATTAAAAATGAATATAAGTTATTCCATTCCACCTGTGGGTAACTAGCACACCGCCCCGCCCTAGTTCTCTCTCTTCGTGGGCCAGTAGTGCGGTGGCGCGTGTTATTCCAACCAGGCGACCCGACGCGACGGTGGGTCCACCGGATTCCCGCGGCCGGCTGCCCGCGCCCCCCGGCTGCCCGCGCCCCCCGGCTGCCCGCGCCCCCCGGCTGCCCGCGCCGCGCCCCCCGCGCCCCCCGCGCGCAGGAACTATCCGCGGTACGTGCCCGTTGGAACTGCGCCAATTGGGTTTATGTGCACGAACCGACAACCCATCACGTGCCCAACTCAAATGCGCGATAACACGTTTTTTATCATATTTATTTATTTATCAGCGTGAATGAAAAATGGTTTTAGAAGGTTTAATAATTGGTCATTCTTACAATACTGTTTTTTATTTATTTTTATAATTATCATAAAGCTAATCGAATTATTAATTTATTCAGTGTAAAATTGAAGAATAATGGTATTGTACAAAATTATATTTTAATTCATTCTGCTGCGGCTTTCATAATTTGAACCTGTTTTTTTAAATGATTGTTCTTGTTTTAGTATTTTGATGGACAAAGAAAACAGTTACTTAGCTTTTTTTAGAGTCAAAAGATTTTTTTTTGTTTACAAAGAAATAAAAAAAAAAAACACATAAATATACATTAAAAAAAATAAACAAAAATCCCACCAAGGCATAGCCTGTTTGTGGGTGTACTGTGAAAGTCAAACAGTATGCACGTGGCAAAAGAGAAAAAGAAAGTCATGTAAAAATGGAAAAATAACAGATAATGTAAACAAGATAGTTTAAAAAAAGAATACAAGATATTGGTATCTTTATACCGAAAGAAGAAGAAGGGAAATGATTAAAATATATCAAATAAAAAATTACGTAGATTATGTTATTGTTATGGTCTTTAAAGTAAGAATGATTTTACCTTTACAACATGTATCCAACTTTGTGTTAATTTTTTAAAAGATGAAAAATTAGGAAAATTGGACAATGCCATTTTATTGTCAGTTAAAAAAGAATTAATTAAACTGGGGGCAATAAAATGTGCATGTCTCTGAGCAAGTCGTGATTTACAATGTGGAATTTCTAGCACTCGGATTCTCCTTTGACTAGACCTATTATTTCTAACATTTCCATGACTGTATCTAGTGGTGCAATAGTACATTAACTACAGTGCATCTGATAATTCATTATTACATGACATTATGATGGTCAGTCGTGCTCTAGTAAAATATGTGATTTTTCAAATTAGATTATTTCAATTAATTTCAATTTTATAGAATTTTTAGGGTTCTATTACTTTGTCTTATAATTTTTTTTGGTTGAGTTAAGCGTTTTCAAGATTTTTTGGAAAAATAAAAAAAAGAAAATGTTTAAAAACGGAGCTAATAAAGATGGATTGACCACAAACGGATGCTTTAAAAGCACCTATATCCTAAGCGCACAAAAATGGTCGTACTGAATATAAAGGGTGTAACAAAACTCGACGTACAAGCAGGACACCAGTGAATCTACATCATATTTGGAGTCGATTTGAAGATTTTTTATTTTTTTACTTGACCCTTAGTTTTCGCGAAAATTTAGTACGAAGTTGATTTTTTATTCGATTTTTTTTGCAAATTGTTAAAAAATATCATTTATGGAAAGCAAAATTAAATAATGCGTCTTAATAAGAATTGAAGCAAATTTTACTTAATCTGCCATACTTTTGAAAACTTTTGTGAGAAGAAATTAAAAAAAAATTTCATGCCAAACTTTTTGGTTAATAGACCCCTTGAAAGTAATAGACGCATCCTACCGTATTATAATGAACCGTTTTGGCAGGAAATCGCGATTATGATATTTTAAAAATTAATTACGAACATAAAAGTGATAACAAAAATACATGAAAAAAAATCGTAACAAAGATATAAATCGCCACATTTAAAAAAAAAATTCGGTAGCCATTTGTATGCTGTAAAGGGTTATACCCAAACCCACTCAGAAAATTCTCACCGTAGAAACATCTCGAATGCGACACCATCCACTACCCAGAGATAAATAAACACGAAATTAAAATATCTCAAAACATTATTCACTTTCTTTTTATGTAAAAACCACACTAGAAAATTTGGAACCATTACAAACTAAATAAAAATAACAGGAAATACATATGAATCATCGGTTTTTAGCAAAAACATAAAATAAAACCAGTTTTTCATTTTAATTACTGAACTTCGGATTAGAATCTCTCGCCTCGGTTCGAATCCATCCAGTACAATTACTTTCCCTCTTCCTGACACAGTTATTTCCGACTATTTGAAAACAACCCAAAATTGAAACATTTCAGTTTATCATAAAAACTCTCTTTTTATAAAAAGGTATCGAAGTTGCAATAATATTTTGAATAACTGCTTTTTGCTAAATTAAAACTAAAATTAGCCTTCAGCACTGGTTACCCCAGTGAAGACAAATTTATTTAACCATTTTGTAAAGTTTTTTTGTTAACAAATAAATAATACAAAAGAAAACATATAAATAAATAAGAGAATAATAGAAACATAACTTAAAAAATCTTTTTAACGGGAATGTAATTTAAAAATTCATTCTTAAGAAAATTTTTCACCAAATTTATTTCTTTTATTTTATATTATTTCCAGCAAAAAACCACAGTTTAAAAATAGAATACACAAAAAGCACGAGAATCCATTATAGTTTTTCACATAAATACATAGGCTAGGCATACTAAGCCCACTTTATACGGGACAGTTTACTACACAGTTTCCTGTGCAGTCTCACCCGCGGCGATTACGACAGTATAATACGTATAATATTCAATAGTATCGGTAATATTACAAATCAACTATGATAAACTTTTACTATGGCGAGTATGAATATAATGTAATAAATAATAGGAACTGAAATCTTAGATCGAAATTCAAAATATCGAATAACGACTATTTGACAGATGAGTAATGTTGCCAAATTGCAAAATCGGTAGAAGTTCGTAAAGTTATTCATAATATGTTGAATTTATCTGCGCTTTTCTAAGCATAAAATAAATGCTTTAAAATTAAAATGACTTCAAAATCGGTTGATCTGCAAAAATCGATAAGATAGGCGACGATAGAGATTATTAGTATGGCAACATTTATGGCAGTCCAACCGTGTATTCTATGGTCCGACTGTCGCGCTCTGCGCATGCCTACAGACAGTAAACTAATGCCCACTTTATATGAGACAGTTTCTTGTTCAGAAAACTACACAGTTTCTTGTTCAGAAAACTGTGCAGTCTGTCAAACTTCTGTCAAAAGACACGCTAAATATGTGTATTTTTGAAACGCGATTGTAAGTTATTATCGTATGTTTGCTCTCAGGAAATCGTATATTTAGCTAATAATGTAAATATGTTATTGTTTTTTTACGTATTTTAAAAGCATACAATAAACCAATGTCTATTTAAACGTTTACATAAAAAACATTGACTGTCATGTCAGCTTAAATCTGACACTAGCACACAGTTTTTCATGCAGCTTTAGCTTTATACGGGACCGTTTTCAGACTGCACAGAAAACTGTGTAGTAAACTGCGCCATATAAAGTGGGCTTAAGGCGAAATTCACACCGCGTAGTTTTTATTGGTCAGAAAACAGTACAAGAAACTGTGTAGTTTTCTGTACAAGTAAACTGTGCCGTTTAAAGTGGGCTTAAGAGAGAATAAATAAATATCATAAACCAAAAGATAAAGGGGATGGATAAGATAGCCCTGTCATCTTTTGCTCTCTATGGGAAAAAAGAAAAGGAGAGGACTGGGAATAGAAATATCCTTTTCAGTCAATAAAATTTCAAATAAAATACCTTAAAGTTAGATAGCCCCTTACGGGGTCCCCCATACATTCATGTACGTCAGGGCAAAATTCCCTTGTACTTCATGGTTCATTAAATAAAAATGAAAAAAAATATGACGTAATTATTAATTCTTTTTCTAGTGAATTATCGGACTAAATTTTTATTTAAATATTTCGTTGAATCACAATTAATTTAAAGAAACCCCCTGTTTTTAATAACATTTGATGCATAACACAAAAACAGTACACATAAGATTTTAAAAAAAAATGTATTAAACAATACTCATATATCTAGTGCATTATCTGATTAAAATTTGTAAAACATTAGTAGATTTTTGATTATATTAAATTTAGTGTTTTAACGAGCGCTCATCCGGGCGCTTACTACATTTTACAATTAACAAAGGGTGGACCTAGTAGCCCCTTATGTTTTTTTTATGATACCTTTATTCGTTTCACTGAGATTCACCCTTTAGGGTTGTAAGGAGACAATGTTTACGTATTTTAGATATATCTTTTACATCACTTACGTGTAACTTGAATGAAAATTTTGGATCCACTCCCAAATGCATATAAACATTAACTATCTCCCACATTTCATTTAAACTTGCAAAGAGTTTATTGTAAAATTTCAGTGATATTTATTATCGGACTCAGGAATGCGCGTTTTCCTTGAAAATTTAAATAAGTTTGTGTTATGTTTTTGAAGCGCTTTTTCTCCAATAAATCTTAAGGCCGATTCTCAATATTTGAGATTCATATTTAAATTATTGCTTGAAACAATAAACAATTGTTAACAATTAAGAAAAAATCAAAAATTTTGAAACCCACATGGTTGTCATTAAAAAAAATTAAAAATATTTTTCGATTTACTCAATGTTTGTTTATATACAAGTAAACAGGCTTGTTTTATTTCACAATTATCTAACTAAATTGAAATTATACAATTTAAATGCGAGGAAATAAGGAGACTGACTAAAGTCATAGACGTCATAAAAGCTATCTCCCAGCTGAAGTGGACATGGGCTGGACATGTGGCACGCCAGAATGAGGACCGATGGACGAAGCGCCTGCTGAACTGGAGCTGCAAGGAGACCTGTAGGAAGACCACCAAGACGATGGACAGACGACATAAAAAGTAGTGCAGGATCCAGGTGGCAGCTTGAGGCCCAGGACAGAAAGCAGTGGACCAACATGAGGGAGGCCAAACACAGATTTTTGTAACTTTCTATCTACATTTATCAGAATGTTTGAATGTTTGTCCCACTTTTAAAAAATAGCCCAGGAACTAAAACGATATATCAGTATGGAATTCATATAATATGTAGGTATGAAAGATTCTACTTACGCATTTGAGTGAAGTAATTATATAATCGCTTGGCTTAAATTATATTAGACTGAGATTTTTATACTTATACCAAGCGATACTAGGAAAAAATAATAACGGAGAATTTACCACTAATTATTGTCACGGAAATTAACTACTTTAAAAATGATTATCGTAAATTCATGCATTGATCAATTATTTTTTGTAATAACGTTGTACATTTAATTTCAATTTAGGTATTCTAAATAAATTATTATCAAAGGTATTATAAAAGATTCCATTAAAATGTTGCGAAGACACATTATTTTTGGTGCCAATAATTAATTATTTGTATATTTCGTATTAGGAATAATCTTAAATGAGCCCTCAATCTCGAATCAACAGTAAACATAAAAATATTACTTTTATCTACATATACCTTTGTATAATATTAATTTTTAAACGTATTTTTCATTAGAGAAATCCCAGATTTCTTCTTTTCAGCTCATCTTTCAGCGAGGGAATTTTTCAGGAAACCGGAGCCGTCCGGCCTCTGGTTTCAGCAAGGCGTAATGTTTACTCTCGGTAAGTCCGTGAACATGTCGGGCGACCAGCGACCACTAGAGTGCGGAGTTTAGTGTAAGGATAGTATGAAGCACAACGCAAGCTGCTGAGACTTGCAGAAAGCAGTGGGCGCAGTTCCCGGAGATCTAAATATATTTCCGGCAAGAGGTGAAATGATTAATCTGCTGACTCACACTTGGCGCAAATACTTCAACAAAATATTATTATCATATATTGAATGTAGCCTGTAGCTCGATCACAGATCACTATCGAAGCGACGTGATAACGATTTCTTACCATGGATGCTTAACGTTTTCGCGATCACAATTGAACACGCGTTAAAAGTTATCGATCGGGATTATTAAACGAGCGCATCAAGTCGCGCATATATCTTCTTCGCACATATCTTCTTTCAATCTTTCTCGAGTGCCGTATTTCATTTAGCCGGCGTTCGGCAAGCCAAACATTGAGAGAAGCAGTCGACATAATAAACAATCCGACACGCGTTGCGTTGACTTTCTTGATTTGATGTTTGACGTTTAGCCGCGATATTTATTATCATCTATGGTGTTCGGCAACGCGAACGTGGTATGAACGTATGTTCATTGTGATCGGTCAAATGGTTAGCGTTAGCACGTGGTTAGCACGTTTTTAACTACGTCGATAGTTATCTGTGATTGAGCTCCTGAATGTAGCTTGAATGTAGCCTGATATATGTATGTACATCATTTTCTCATCCGTCAAAAAAAATATGTTTGTCACCCTTTGTGAAATTTGATTAGCTTGAATGTATCTAGAATTTTTCTTTTTAATTTATCAAAATTTTGCTTTGATCGTTGTTTTTGCTGGGTGTTATTTGCGTTTCAACCATTCACGGATTGTGCTGTTTTGGAATGTATTTTAGATTATTTTCAAGTTGCTACATTATACAGCGTGTCCCGTAAGTCGTGGATAAACGGAATGTTGGTGATAGAGGGGGTTATTAAGTATCCAGAACACAATTTTTTTTTGACCTAGGTCAAGTAGTTCTAGAGATATGATTGTTTTTGAATATTTTTCTAATTTCTGTTACAGCGTACACAAAATGTTTTTTTTACTGATAGGTACTATTTATAATTTTTTTATTCAAGGTGGTTGAAAGAACATTTGTCTTCCCGATTAAAATGTTATTAATGGCAACATAAAAATTAGAAATAAAAACATACAAAAAAATGTTAGCACAAAATGTGCAATGTGATATTTGAACGATGCTGGTGTAAAAAATTACACAACCTAGTGAAACTTTATTTTAAAAACATCTACAGTTCACACAGGTTACAAAAAGGTATAACTATGCAGTATCCAGTTATTTCAGAACATGTTTCAGAGCATTTTTTCGGTACGATTCGTTTGAGTAGTCAGTTACTAGTCGAGAATAGTAGTTAGCTGCACCATCATGCTGCACCTAAATCGGGTAGACTCCGATCTACAGGCAGCTGTCATACTGTTGAATGCGGCGCCCGCTACTCCAAGCCGCACTCCCAGTTCTTTCTGAACTCTGCCGTTTTCTGTCATGTACGCTCCCAGTCGATGGGAGAACTGTACTCCCGAACCGAATTTGATTTTTATAGATTAAGTAAGTAACACTTGTAATATAGTTTAATTTGATCATAATTCATTATGAAGTGTTATAAAGTGAATGCCGAACAAAAAAATAAACTAGTTTGTTTATTTCACAATGGGCCAGGGGACAATTTTTTTTGAAAATTTTTTTTAGATGGTGATTTATATATTAAGTATGAATTTTTTTTTTTAAATTTTTTAAATTCATATTATGTCCGTAATTAATTTTTAAAATACCTTAATGGCGATTTCCCGCCAAAAAGGGTCGTTATTTAGGTATTATGCGTCTATAAAATTTCGAGGCATTTTAACCAAGTTTTGATGTAAGTAGCGCCTAAAACAGCAAAAAAGTACATAGATACTTCTCTGGTTCTACGCATCAACTATATATTAAGTACGACTCTTTTTGTGCGCTTAGGAGACGGGTGCTTTTAAAGCATCCCTCCGCCGTGAATCCCATAAACAGGAAATAGCTTTATACAACGTAACCACTACGATAATATTTCTAAAAAAACGATACAAACTGCATACATTTTCATACAAACGTTCATTTTTATGATTATAGTGGGAAAGTTCTTTTACATCTGTCATAATTTGGTAAACATAACCTATGTTCATAAATGCAAAATTATTTTAGAATGTCATTCTACACGTAATAAGTCTGAAGTTAGTTAACTGTCAATTTTTCAAGGAAACAGTTTGTTTAGCTGACACTTAGTTGATCAAAACTACTTATTGTATTGTATTGATTTATGAACGTTATCACCGGAAGTGCCATTTTACCTAAAATTTGCCCTGTTTTTATAAGCTCCGTTTTTTAATATTTTTTTACGAGGAATCCTTTGAATTTTAATTTTTTTATTTTTCACAGAAAATTTTCGAAAAATCATTACTATTCACACAAAAAAAAAATACGGAATTTAAAAATATTGGAGCGTGGCCCATTCCAGTAATTCTATCTGCTTTTTTAATACAGGCTTTTATAGCTCTAATCGTCCATGCGCTTGGTAGCTGCATGACGAATTATTATAAAATATTTATCAGTAGTTAAATTCACTATTAGGCTTGGGTTAGTAGTAAGTTTAATATTGTAATGTAGCCCCAATCAGTAAATTAAAACGTAAATAATCAATAGAGAATGATATCAGTGGAAAGCAAAAGCTCCAACCGTTCATGCGCTTTGTAGCTGCAAAATGATTTGGAGTTGAGCCTCTATCGGTATTTCATAACTTACATTAAAATCCTGTCGCGACCATACAAATTATTTTGAATTAATGCGGTAGGTGGAGAGCTGAAATTTCAGCTGTCCATGCGTTATGTAGCTGCAAGACAAATTGGATTCCAGCACTTCATCTACGTATAAGTAACATACATTTTCCATACTTTAAATTCTCGTTAGATTTTGCATTCGTAAATGTATTGGGTCTGGAATTAATTAAGTTATGTCAATGTACAGCGCCCTTGAGGTGACTTTTCATAAAAATGGCGCTTAACAAGTTTTTCAATTATTATTTATTTAATTAAAGTGTACATATTTATGGTCCTGGACTGCCAAATAAGCTAAGAGCTGGGTATTGGCAGTCCTAAATTGTTATAAATATTACAACATACTCTAATATACTCTAATAAAAACATTACATACCACGACGATATTTAAATTATTATGAATATTAAAACGCTACATACTAATGAAATATTGAAATTATTATAATTATTAAAACATTGCAAACTAAGTATATAAAAACGGTTATAACATTAAGACATTAAATACCAGAAAATTATTATCAGATAGTCTAAACTATAACTTTTGTTTTAACTTTCTAACGTTAAAGTTTCTCGAGTGTCTATTTCCGATACCTTCCAGTTAACAGCTGGCTGTATACTTTAATGAAGTGCCACGCTTCACAAATCTTTAGCTGATACTTGTAGATATTAGATATTGCCTCAAAGCACGTCCACACAGCACTGTTGATGCAACGATTAGCATTTCAATTTTGCACAGCTATTGCATAATAAATATGTTAGAGGTGACACATATTTAAAGATAATACATTTATGAAATTTCCTCCTATTGCCTGTCTAAAATTGTTGCTTGGCGCAATTAGGTAATTCTAAATTTATGCAGCTTTTATCTAACATTATGATGGTTTTTAAAGTAAAATTAAGTCGAGTTTTACTTAATTAAAAATAAAATTATTATTAGCAGATATAGATAGTACAGTAAAAAATGTTTCTTATTGCAGCTTTTATCTAACATTATGATGGTTTTTAAAGTAAAATTAAGTCGAGTTTTACTTAATTAAAATAAAATTATTATTAGCAGATATAGATAGTACAGTAAAAAGTGTTTCTTATTTAATAATAAATATTCGTTATAGTTATACAATTATATAATTCTATATCTATATCTGCTAATAATAATTTTATTTTAATTAAGTAAAACTCGATATAGTATATGCATATATATGCGTATTATATTTTTCTTCTTTTTTATTTTGTATTGTTTTATTTTTAAAATTCTTTTATTTTTTCTTATTTATCATGTATTTTCAAGTAATTTTATGTGCACAGTTATAGAACATTATTATTGTAAATATTTTAGTAGGGATAAATGTTATATAATTGCTTATTATAATCTGTACATGTGTAACTGGATCATTTACACTTGTTAAACATAATAAATAAAATAAATTTTCATTTTGACGTTTGCTGTTAAGGGATCTATCTAATGAGAAGTACCATACACGACTAACTAACCATCACGCCATTTCCCCGTAGGGGTAGGCAGAGGGGATAAAACGCCATACCAATCTCTGTTCCTTTGCTTCCTTTACATTCATACATGTCATCTTCTCATGCACATACGCCGATTATTCCGACTTTTCACATGTCCATTTTCAAGTACTTGTCGTACTTGGTCATGCCATGTCTTTCTCGGCCCTCCTCGGCTTTAACATCCAGGAACACTTGCATTTAAACTTCTTTTTAGCCGTTCTTTCATCACTCATTCGCTCCACACGACCTAAGCATCGTAAAAGCTCTTAATATTGTCGATAATGCCTATCTCAGCCTTGCACTCTGCTCTAATTTCGACATTTGTACACCTATCATACATAGTCTTACCACACATAGATCGCATTTCAAACAGCATTCAGTCTACTTTCATACTTCTTTTTCCAACACCACGCTTCACTACCATACATAAGGTTTGGTACCAGAACTCCGTAATGTACTGCCAATTTTGCTTCTTTCGATATGTTCTTATTTGCCACTATCGATTTCAAAGCGCCATTTACTCTGTTTCCGACACTAACCCTTCTCTCTGCATTATTTGACCAGTTAGCGCTTTCACCCTGTAACGGGCATCTTCAGACTGGTAACATGTTAATAATGAATCGGATGGATAAGTGTACACGGATATCACGAGTGGATTTAGAATAAAGTATGCACAACCTCCCCTGCCTATAATTTCATATGTCGCTACAGACTCAAATAGAGAAAACTTCACAGAACGAATAGTGCCATAGTCCAGAAAATTTCTTAACTTATAAAATACGTATATTAGTTTGCGTAACCTATTTGTTTATCAATATGAGTTTTCCAACGGAGATGGTTATCAATAACTACACACAGGTATTTAATGCTTTCAGATTTTTTCAGTGATGTACAAGTTTTTGTTTTAACTAAGGCTATCTCGCAAATTAAGAAAATATCTTGTTTCATTTATTATTTTATATCCCTACAGAGATGAGGTAGAATTCTTTCAAATTCAGCAACAAGGATATTCGAGCGTTTACAGGGCTTATGACCTGTCAAATTAGCTGGGTTAAGTGGCCACTTTATGTACTACTACAACATTCCCCATTCCGCTTATTAGCAAATATCCACACCAGGTAACATTTTTGATTTTGTATATATGTTACGAATCGAGAATCATTAACCAGCGAGTTAATAGCACCATTCTATGCATTGATATTGAAGTTAAGTATTTATTAGCAAATTACTTCATTTTTGTAATTAAAACTCTGACCGAGTTAAATTAATTACTAGTAATCGCCTGCAGATGACTCTGCAATTTATTTGACTTATATTTAGACTAGGAATTTTATACAACATTTTGGGCGTGTAAAGGGATATAAAAAATTAAATATATACCTACTCCCGTCTTGGGATAAATCCAGATTTGTGTACAAGTATTTGAACACGCCCAAAATGTTGTATAAAATATTTTGTATTCAATAAGTAGTATCTGAAACCAAATGTTGTGTATTTGAAAATTTAGTATATAGTGGAATAGAGGGTTAGGAAGTCTAACCATAGTGAATGAGATTGAGTGAGAGAGAAGTGTGAAGCACTCCACATAAGCGCAGTAACATCAACAGAATAGATATAGGTAGGTATGTGTGCATAATAATATTCCGCGCTATTTATAGGACAGATTCAGTTTCACTCTCAGGTGGTCGCCGGCGCCGGTCGCCGGTCGCTGGTTCCGTGGAGCGGTCTGACTTCTAGCTCCAGAGGTCTAGTCATAGAGGTACAGGTCGCGTCATGTACGCGCAAGGTACGGCAGGGGACGTATGAAATAGTGTCTGCCAGATGATAGGATGATGGTGTGAGATGCACACATGCGTTCTGTCCCCTCCCCTCTCTTCCCTAATCCCCCCTCCATTGAGACCCTGACCGCGGGTGCACGCATTGTGGATGTCTGGGATGGGGGGCCTGGCGAGGCGGGATACCAGTCTCCACACGGGTGGTTGTAATTACTAATAAATAATGATCGGGGTAAAAACTAACATCCCTACCACTGTTAATTTGGGCCGACTCTGGTTGGTTTGGGTGATGGAAACAATGACAATTATAATACATAAGCCGAGACGGTGGTAGGGGTACATTGAAAGCATTTGATCGCGTACATAATCGTAAATTCATCCGTATTTTTATCACACACTAACAATCTTAAAATCGCGGTTTAGCTTGTTGAAAAAATCGGTAGAGTTGGCTGGACTGAAAAAATACTCAATAGTCTTTAAAGCAGTCTAGGGAAAGGGTGGGGCTTTCATTGAAGGTCGCGTCATGTAAAAAGATCGCTGGAGGAAAGTAGAGGGGGGTGTTTGCGCATGTGACCCGCCCACCCCGCGTACCAAATAAGACCGAAAATCGCCTAATGCGCTAATGCGCAGCGTTCTTTTTACATGACGCGACCTATACGAAGGCGGGAAGCGCTTTCTTGGTGGTATATATAGCTTTTATACTCTACTCCACCAGGCAATACCAGCGAACACGCGGGGGTCGCGGGGTATAAACGGGGTGCAAACTGGCGAGCACCTGCGTTAGGGTAGCGTTCCTAGTTTTCGACACCATTTTACTTTTATTTTGCGATTAATTTTTTTTTTGATTAAACAGAAAGTAACCCAGTGAACAAGTGATGTTCCATTCCTTGTAATTTTATCGGCAAAATTATGATCAGATCTTGAAATTGCTATATTGGATTGAATATATAAGGGTTCATATTAAGGAAGCATTTTAGATTTCCTAGTTAGGAATTATTCAATGTTTTTAAGGTCCTTAATACTAGACAAATATTTATTAAAAGAGTCCTAATAGATACACGTAATAACGAAAACAGTATGTCCAGGGTTAGTCATCCTCACAACACACGAAGTGTGATAAGAAATGACTTTGTTGTGCCAAGGTCCAAATAAAACCATGTTCAGAAATTCCTTCATGTATTATGGACCGAAGCTATCTAACCACATACCTAGTGCTTGGAAGACAGAAAGTAGTGCCTGTTTTTTCTAGAAAAATAACAGACTGGCTGATAGACATGGGATGTAAAGAATCGGAGAACCTGCTGAAGGTAATTGTATAGTCCTGCATTCATACTCGTACAATGATTGATTTGTCACTCAAAATACTTTTGTCTTCTGTTTTTATAATTTTTATTTTTGTGTGATATGTCGTTAAGTGTAATTTTCAGTGTGTATATCTTAGAGTAATGACGCGCCAGGCTATATAGAGAGGCCCTTTCGCCGTTTCCCATAGAGCGAAAGCGTTGCAAATTTTTGGTTAGCGACAACTTCACTCTGCTGGCGGCCATTATTATTTGTTTGACAACAGACGCGTAACGTCACTTTCGTAACGTCACTTTCGTCGCTTTGCTAGTAAATAACGTGAATACTTTAATCATCAAAAACGGCAATGGTGAATTGTAGTATGCTTGGTTGTAGCAGTAAGAGTGTCAAAAGGTGTTAAAGGGAGTCACATTTCACAGGTAATTGATTTCGATAAATAATTATTTTGATTTACATAGATTTTGGCATATATTGTCCTAACATGGGTATTATTTGTATGAAAACTTTCCTTTTATCAACATATTTACATTATTTACCAGTTTTTCTTAATTTAGGTGATCAATTTGTAAATTAAAGTATGTTTACTGTTGATAGTGACAGTTGATTACTGTCGATATGCCAAGGCCGCATTAGGCATTTGTAAAACATTGGCATTTGTTTTGCTGCAAACTATAGCCAACTTCGTGTTCGACAATCATAGAATGGTTTTTGACCGTTAGGGCCCCTCTATAGCCTGGCGCGTCATTACTCTAAGGTGTATATCTTAAATGCTATGCACTCGTATACAATTGATTTTTCTTTATTTCTTTTTTAGCTTGCCGCATCCTATCGGGTTTCTTGGAACAGCCCATTAGAAACCGATAGCGCTGATCGGAGTTTTTCCATTTATCTTTGTATGGTAGGTACTTATAATATACCACTGCACCAGTATTCAGTTTATCTACGATATTTATTATGTTATATGCCTATGTATCTAGATATTTAAGAAGCTCTAAATTGTTACAACATTGTAATACGTTTGTAAATAAAATAAATAAATAAAAAAACGTGATCCGATGGAAATATTTCACAAAATTTTAGTCTGTAAATACGAAATGGGCGCGGAGTATTTCCAAAGTATGATTCACGAAGTACAAGGTGTTGGATTCCTTCTCTCATTTCCTCTTACTCCTTACTCCTCACTCATGTTCTGTTCTCTGTTCTCTTCCATCTCAAACTCTCCAAACTGATCGCATCCACCTGCTGTAGGTGAAGTGTTGCCACTGGGCCTATACATGGAGTTACAAAACTCGTAGTACAACCCGAAAACTGCTGAATCTACATCATATTATTTGGTAGTGTTTATTTTGTAAATGATTTTTTTTCTTCTCGCAAAAAAAATACCGCAGATTAAGTAAAATTGTACAAATTATTTTGTTTGTATTAGTATTAATTTGACAAAATAAATTTGATTTGATACCGATTTACAAAAAACTAAATTGCGCCTTTATAACACCTGCATCACACCTGTTCTCCTCTATGGCTGCGAATCGTGGCACCTAACCAGGGCCCAAGATAGCAGACTTCTGAGTGCAGAGAATAGGTGTCATAGAAGAATTTTAGGTGTGAGATGGTTTGACACAAGCTCGGTGCATTTGGGATGTTGAAGACACTTATAAATACAAAGTTGACAGATTTATGAGATTTATATGATCCCAATGCACCGATCATGTGTTTCTCCCCCGACTTCACTCCCCTCTCCTCCCCTTATCACAGTACCTGGTCAACCACTTCAACATTTTTAGTTAGCGACTTATTACTTAATTTTAAATTATTATTATACAAAGCCCTGATGAAGGAGTAGTGTCTCCGAAACCGGTTGGCGTGTTAAAAAATAATAAAGTAGTTTAAAACAAAAGTTGTTTAATTTGTTGTTCCCGATAGCATGAATATCCTTAAAAACGTTTATAAATATTTAAAAGGATACTTTTACAATTTCAACGATATAAAACACAATGATCAAAAATGTTGTTTTTTTAAAAACACGAAAATATGAATGATTTTTAACGCCCGTTATTGGCTAATGACGCCTATATTGCTGTGACGTCACACCGCATGCGCGCCAAATGGAGGATTTTGCGATTTGAAAAAGTGCTATTTCAAAACCGCGCCAGAAAATTTTTTTTTCAATAAATTTTTTAAAAAAAAAAAAAAATAAAACCCAAAAAAAAAACCAATATGTAAAACATTTTTAATAAATAAAAATTGAAAACAATGAAAATCCCCTACCCAAGAATTTTAAAATGCTTTGTTTTTTAACCAATTTTAAAAAAAATTTTGAGTTGAAGGTTTTAAAAAACACGCAAAAAAATAAAAAATTTTAAAAATTTTTCAAAAAATTTAAAAAAATTTTTTTCAAGGGTTCCTTTGTTTTAAACCCCCCGGGGTTTAAATTTAAAATGGGAAACAACTCTTTTAAAAAAGGCGCCAAGCCCCAAAACTTTTAAAAAATTAAATTTTAAAAATTTTTCCCCCCTTTCATATTTTTTAATTTTTTTAATGGGTAGAAACCCAAAAGGCCTAACCCCTTTTTGATACCCTTTTAAAAAAGACGCATTTACTAGGGGTTTTCGCGTTTAAATGGGAACTTAAAAAGTTTTTACTAATTTAAAAAAAATTTAAAAATTTTTTTTTTTGTTAAAAATAAA
>JAGVSP010004310.1:0-18567 GCA_022494985.1 Micrasema minimum
GGGTTTTTTTAAAAAAAATTACACGCGGATTTTTTTTTCTTTTTTCTAATCCCATTTTTTTAAAATTAGAAATGTTTTTTTTAAAAAACTTTTTAATTTTTTTTTCTCAAATTCTGAATAATCCCCCCGGGATTTCGGGGTCTCGTGGGGAACGGTTTTAATTTCACCGCATGGGGAATTTAAAATCAGGGAAAATAATTTAAAAAATTTCAAAATTTTTAAAAAAAGCCCCCCCAAAATTTTTTTTCGTTCGGCAATATTTTTTGAAAAAGGCGTTCCCTTTAAAGGGGGGTTGTTAAAAAAAATATTTTTAAAAATTTTAATTCAACGAGCCCAAAATTTTGGGAAAAGGAATATTCTGGGGATATTTTTTCAATCTAGTAAGGGTAATGTTGTAATCATCAAGTGGCCACAAACCCCACCAAGACAGGTATAACCCCTGAAAGCCAGTACCATTTTCCCCAACTTCTCGCCCTTTTTGGGGAATTAAATTTGAAATTTTTACCCCTATGGGGAAAAACCAGTTTTTTGACTACAAGTCTTTGAAACACACTCAAAATGTTGTTTAAAAAAATATTTTTTTAAATGCTATTTTCTTTCGCATCCCTGTTTTAACTCCAGCCCGCCCAAACAGCCATCAGATTCCCCCATGCCGCGTTTACCAAGGAGCAGTTGTTTTACCACGTGCCCTTTTTTTTTATCAGCAAATTGACGCAACCGTTTTTTGCAATAATTGAAACCCCGCGCGATTTTCACACGCGGGGGTTAATTAAATTTGCCCCGATATTTAATTCCGCCCACCGTTCGACTTTTTATCAGTTGATTCGGGTTTTTTTTCCAACCCCGGGGGGGGGTTTTGACCGAACCAACGCAAAACATTCGGATTGTTTATTTTTGTTTCACATTGCATTTTGAAACTGTAGCGGACCTGGAAAGCGAATAATGTAAAGACTAAGAAAATAATTTATTAACACCACGTTAATTTTTATTTAGTGAATTATCATATTATTTTATTTTTTAAAATGCCAACTACGGTTTTCGGAGGATACTACGCCTTCCCCGGCTTTGAATAATAATTCAGTTAAAGAATTAAGATGAGATAGTCTCTAACTAAAAATGTTTCATAGTGCTTTCTCTATGCTGCGAGATCGGTGGCACCTAACTATGCCCTAAGACAGCAGAATACTATGTGTTTTGATGAATAGGTTGTCTTAGCAGGATTTTAGGTAGGTGGTGCGTTGGTTTGACGGTGAAAGGATCACAGAGGTGAGGCAACAACGGACACAGCAACCCTCGGTATCTACTGTCATCCGTCGTTGGCGTTCGGAGCTTGGCTAGCTAGCCCTGATACTACGTAGTGCCTCCCGAGAGCCTTAACCATGCCTCTTGACTATGGTAACAAGGCAATCAAGGTTCTCAGGCGTCCAGGTCGTCCCTCTGTTGACATATCGTCGGCAGTTTGCGTCAGAGCTGCGGGACGAGGACTTGACTTGGGAGGATGCGCGGGAGCTGCCGTCCGATCGCTTGTGCCAGGAGGCAGTTATATACAAGAGGACGGATATGGTATAAATGAAATGAAATGGAACTAGAAAATTGTTTCAATTCACAAATTCATCACTCCCGCCTCTTCCAACCCCTTGTCAAAGTACCTGGTCAGAGCGATCAAGAAAAATGTTTAGTGTGTGTTTTCAATTAAATCAATTATAGAAAGCTAACTAGTGAGTGGCTACCAACCATTGAGCATAAATTTGACTAATGTAATTTTATAATACTTTATATTTATTTATTAAAAAACGTTCATCGAAGTACTAAAAGAACAAAATAATTGTTATGGCCTCAGTCCCCTCCTGGGTGAGTGGTAAGCGCATTGTACTACAAGCATGAGGTCGTCTGCTTACTCGATTCCTAACTGGATCAATAAGGATTGATATTTTAAACGATTTTTGTTTTACATAATATTTCATATCTTGGGACTGGAGCTGAAGCTTGAGACCGATCATCTTGATTTTATGTTACAAAATGTACAAGATTCCCGCTGCACTTGTGTAGCCAAGTACAGTGGCGCCTAAATGCACCGTTTGGGACGGTTAGGGAAAGCAGCAACCAGTAGTATTCTCAATGTACTACTACTACGACTAGTTTCGATTTACTAATACTGATTAATCTGTAGAGGGAATTAAAAAAAAGAAAAAAATCCAACTTCTAAACTACGCAATAATCTCGAAAACGATCACAAATATTATGATCAGAATTTCACTGGTTTTCTCTCGCTTGTACATCGAGTTTATGTTACACCATATGAGTATGCCTGAGCCGCGCCGCCCAATTTCGTCTCACTTACAAAATCAGAACCGGTGCACATAGGAATCAATATATAGATCATTTCCCCGGTAAGTGTGTCCTTAATTTGCCGGGAATAGGACGAAAAAACACCCCTCTTTGTTTTTACAACCCCCGAACACCCCTATCGACAGGGGTGGTCGGGATATGAGTTGATTTTATATGATGAAATCCTCCTCACATTTATAATCCCTTTGTGCTCCCCGAATTTTGGCTGTATAGTTAAAATTTCCGATCTTGTGTTGAAAAAATATCATTTTTATTTTATACAAATTAATATTTTCGACTTGGGAATTAAAAAAAATTAATAAATGTTGTTTTACTAATCTGCTGTATGCGTTGAAAACTAGTTTGAAAACAACCACAACCTCATCAGAAACTCTGTGACTAAATATGCAGTTTATTGGAATATATATAAATGGTCATGATATAGTTATATTCAACAAAGGTCAATGTTGTGTTTTTGTTGATATATAGTAGTAAAAAATGAATTGGAAGTGTTTATTAATTTAATCGGCCGATAAACAAAACTAACGGTTTGTTAATAACAATTACATGAACTATCAGGCATTTCAGATGCATTTTCGAATTTTATGATATATCTTCTACTTTCTTATGTGGGAATTAGAACGCCCACACCACTCTGACCTGGCACAACTTTCTCTGCTTCTGCCACATGCATATATCTTCCGACGTACGTTTCACGCATATTTTTTTCCTTGATCATTCTTAACTTCGTAAGGATTCTTCAACTTCTACGTCCTAGGCACCTCAGCGACACAAATTAAGTTTAGCCGTTCTTACCACGTACATGACTCAAATCATCATTCATGGCCGTCAAAAATTTTGTTCAGAGGAAGGCTTTACAGGGCAACCTTGCACTAATTTTTGAACGAAATTGCACATCTATCATATGATGTTTTCGCCAAGCTTTCGCCTTGATGTCTCGCATTTTATCAGTACACTCGTGCTGAAAGCCCGGCTTTTCCTATAACCGTTTTTAAAGACGATTGATCCCTTTGTTTTCAGTCCAGCACTTACTCAACCCGAAATTTTTGCAACTGAGCTAAACGCGACTATAAGAGTGTCGCTTGTGAAAAATTTTAAGATGTGCATACGTGTGTAACGCGAGTCAAATGCTTACACCAGGCCTGTACCACTGTCCTGGCTCAGTACTATAAATGGCACCCAAAGCTACCATAGACGGCCCAAAGTTAACGAGTGGTATGTGATCACGTTACCCCGATCATTATTTTTTAGTATAGATTACCACCCGTATGGAGACCAGCATACTGGGCCTTCGCCAGGCCGCACCATCCCCAGGACATCCACTCGAGCATTGCCGCGGATCTTGGTCAGTATTCTATCTACTTTCGTTTTCCTTTTTCCTACTCCATTCCTCACAGACAATTATTTATTTTTTATATTTTATTAATAAAGAAGTTATACAATTACTGGTGGCGCCATACCAAGTTAATCAATTTTTACTATGTAAAAATTTAATCCTTCTTTTATGAAAAACGGCCCTCTGGGATCCGTAAAATTTGAGATATGATTTGCCTAAATTTTTGTGGAAATGGTTAATCCATCATCAATTGTTTATATTTGAACCGTGTCCTCTACCTACAGGTGTTTTGCAAGATAATATTTTTTATAAATCCTTTTATGGTAATATATAATAATAATATTGTTTTTATAAGTCTAAATTTTATTTGTACACTTTACCGCGGTTATGGGGATCTTCAGACTGGTAGCATGTCTTACAAATAAAATTATAAAACATCATTTGAGAAAAAAAAATTAAAACCCTATTTCGTGATAGTAGAAAAGCCGAAGTTTGAGAGAAACAATTCGACGAATACAAAAAAAAACACGTTTAAAACGGCAGTCATGTCCAAGGTAGGGAATGGAGGGATTTGTTTAATTTGTTTTGAAAATAAGTTACACGAGTTGAAAAAAAAGGACGAAAGTCGATCGAATGCTCTTGAAATGCGATCTCTCAGGCGAATGTGTGGTAAAAACCTGTATTATAAGTGCCCAAATGCCTCCCGAGAGCCTTAACCATGCTCGCCTATTTAACAAGGCATCAGCTTCTCGGCGTCCTCTGAATCGTCCACTGTTGACAATTCGTCGGCAGTTTTTCGTCAGAGCTGCGGCACGTGAGGACATGACTTGAACTTGAGGATGCGCGGGAGCTGGGCGGCCGATCGCTCGCCCTGGTGGCAGTTTGTGAATTCCATATGCTCCACATAGGGAGCGGATATGGTATGGTAATGAACGCCAAAATTAGAGCAGAATGCTGCAAGGCTGAGACAAAATTAGCTTTAACGACAAAATTAAGAAAGGTATTATCTACGGCGGTTGAATGAATGATGAAAGAACGTGTCATGCGAGTGTGTGTGGTTGTAGAAGTCGAGGGAGGCCGAAAAGACATGGCATGATCAATTACAACAAATACTTGAGAGTGGTTATGTGAAAAGTCAGAATGATCGACGGAAGCCAGGGAAGATATTGCCAAGACAGAGTGGTGTGGCGTTTAATCCTCTCTCCCACCACTTCGGTTCCCCGATGCGTGATGGTCAGTTGTCAGTTAGTTGTTTTAAGATGCCCGTAACAGGGTGAAAGCACTAATGTGTAAAATAGTACTAAATAAAAATAATAATAAAAATATTACTGGATAATCTGGGTACCAACCCTTTATGTAATGGAAGCGAAGTATGGAGTTTGGAAAAATAAGTATCAAAGTATATTGAATGACCAGTTTGAAATGCTATCTTCTATCAGGGAATGATGTGGTAAAACATCAGCAGATATGAGCACTCATGTTGAAATTAGAGCAGAATGCAAGGCAGAGATAAGCATTATTATCGACAAAATTAAGAAAGGTCTTTTACGTTGGTTTCGGTCATGTATAAGCGAATGGATGATGAAAGAACGGCTAAAAAAATATATGATGCAACTGTCCCCTGATGTAGAAGTCGGGGAAGGCCGAGAAAGACACGGCATGATCAAAGTAATAAACAATGCTTGAACAGTGGCATTGTGAAAGTCGGAATAATCGACGTGCGTTCATGAGAAGATGTATGAATTTGGAGAAGCAAGATAGTAATGCCAAGACAGAGTGGTGTGGCGTTCTATCCTCTCTGCCCATGTGCCAAATGGCGTGATGATTAGTTAGTTAGTTAGTTTATACTAATAATAAAAATCAAATTAATTAATAATGCAAGTAAAGCTACCCTTTAACTATTCCCTATCTTCCTGTACGCATATTTGAAAAATGTATTTTGTAATGACAAAAAGAGGTCTCGTAGATGGTAAGTCAGGGCACACGCGATTAAATTTTAAACCCGAGTGGTCAATGGCGTAAAAACCGATAAGGGAGCCTACCCCCAACCACCAACACCCCGTGAGGTCTAAATAAATTATCAAACCCTTTACGATTTTAATTCCTAACGCGCATTGACAAGAAAAATTAATGGAATCCTTTCCTAGAAACCGCACCCTATTGTCCTTTGGGAAAAGAAAGACCGTAACCCGTAGAGATAATCAGCCTTTGAACAAAGCCTTTTTTTTTGTTATCAAAATCAAATAGTTTTATATTGAGTTAATTATTTAATATCATAGAAAACTCAAGTGGAGTTGAATTTATTATTAGAGACAAATATAAATCCGTCGAGCAAGAGTCAATATTTAGAATAAAAATACATGGTTGTAACAAAACTAATCGTCAGTACCACCCTAAACTTGGTGAATCTACATCGTATTTGGAGACGATTGTGTTAACAGAAGATTTTTCACAAGAAATCGCAGATTAAGTAAATATAGCTCAAATTCTTATTAAAATGGGTTTATAAAATTTGTTTTCTTTATGGATAGTAATTCATTGACTAACTACATGATATTTGACTAGCAATTTTGCAAAAAAAAATCGGAAAAAAAATCTACTTATTACTCATTTTTATCGAAAACTAAGGGTCAATCAAAAAATTTTATGCTAATAAAAATCGACTCCAAATATTAATGTTAATTCACTGTTTTTCCCGCTTGTATATCGAGATTTGTCACACTCCCTGAATATTATCTCTAAAAGTTTAAATTTTTAAATTTGTATTAGATGCACTTTGTTTGTTATTCTTTTTTGAATTTTTTTAGTTACATATTATTTCATTTCATTAATGAAATAATATGTAATTTAAAAAAAAATAAAAATGAAAAAATAATATATCTTTAAATAAAATCACATTTTAATAATTTTTCATTTTTTTTTAGATCTATTAAATACCTTAACTGGGCAATGCCCGTGCTGAGGTATTCATTTACAATACTTTTTTCCTTGTAGGTAGTATAAATTTATATAATACTAAACATTATAAATGTCGATCGATGGTTATAAATTATAATATTTAAATAAAATACTTTGTTTATAGTTAGCATACTTTAGGTAGGTATTAATTAATCATTATCATAATTCCTAAAATTATTATACTATTGTACAAACAACCTTTATAAAGAAACACGAATTATTTCGAAACCGGTCGGAGAAAAATATTAATTAATAAAGTTTAGTACATAGAAACAATTTTTCTTTAAATATCATGAGAGCATGCCTGAGGTCGCGGGTTCGATTCCCGAAGAGGGTCAACATGCAACATTTATTTACATGTGATTTTCATAATAAAATTTTCATGCGTGATACCTTGACTGGGTTCTGAAGCGTAGACTGAACATCTTACCTTCATGTTATTTTTAAAACTTGGTGTACCAATGCTGTGTCCTATGCACCATTGGGTGCGGATAAGGGAAAGTAGTAGTTGTAGTAAGTATTAGTATCATGAGAACGCAATTTTTTTTTTTCATTTAACGTAGATTAAGTTTGATTTCTTTTTTTGACAACGTTACTATTAATTATAAGTTTAATAAAAATGCTTAGTACACTTATATTCTTTAATCACTTTCACCCCTTTTGAGGGCAATCATCAGACTGGTAACATATTGTACAGCAGACAAATGTATTGAATAACAATTTACAAAACAAAACACAGAGTCAAAATACAGGATGAGAGAAAAAGCCTTGCAAATCTCCTTTAACATCAAAATCCCTTGCGAAGCCTCCGATTTCGAAGGCAGTACTTTAAGATGGTCATGTTACAAATCGTCAAGGATTTTAGTCCCCAACGGTTGCACTCGAATGACGTAAAGCTGACGTCATTCAAAAGTGCAAGAAATAGTAATCTATAAAGCTTTATCTAGACTAGACACAAATTTATTATTTTAATTTTAATAATATATACTAAGATGAATATTATTTATTGTTGTTAATATTCAAGGCAATAACTTCGTGCTCCAACACTTTAATATTGTATACAACCACTCACCAACTTTTCTATGTCTACCGGTTTCGAGACGAAACCCGTCTCTTCGTCAGGACAAACACAACCACACCAACATGCAAATACCACTACACACCTTCACCATAGTAGATTCGCAAAAATATCAAATCGACATGCATATAAAACAAAATAAGTAAGGGTTGGTAAAAGCGTGGCACCTAACCAGGTCCCAAGATAGCAGACTTCCGAGTTTTGAGAATAGGTGACGAAGAATTTCAGAAGAATTTTAGGTGTGTGGTGGTTCGACTTTGTAAGGAAAACAGAGGTGAGGCATCGGAACACAGCAACCTTTGGTATCTACTGTCATCCGGCGAAGGCGTTTCGGCTGGCTACGTATGCCTCCCGAGAACTTTAACAATGCTTGCCTATTTTACAAGGCATCAGGTTCTCGGGCGTCCTGGTCGTCCACTGTTGACAATTCGTCGGCAGTCTGCGTCAGAGCTGCGGGACGTGGACTTGACTTGGGAGGATGCACGGGAGCTGGCGGCCGATCGCTGGCCTGGAGGCAGTTTGTGGATTCCATACGGCTCCACATAGGGAGCGGATATAGTATGATGATGATGGTAAAAGCAATAAGCTCGCCCTTATATACACTTGCTATGTAATTTGTACACGAAGTTTTAAATAAATAATTAAATAAATTTAAAAATTCTGCTTAAAAATATTATCGGAGGAATTCCAACTCCAGCACATATGTTACACGTGGCCTTTTCAACTGCTTAATTTTTTTTTTCACAATCTAGAAATATGTTTATGACAGTACGTGCGCCATGGGGCCCGCGCCTCCTCCGAGGGAGGCTGGGGCAAGAGAGAGCTCGGACCGTCATTAAGACGGAATTCGGTATGCATCGCGTGTTGTTTTTTTACTTTTTTTACAATTTTACATGTTGCTGACGGCAACTCGCCTCCCCCCCGGATAGGGGAGGCGGGGATTACAGGACACATACCGTATTAGTTTTTATTATGTATGAAAAAATTAAATCGCGGATGCTAAGAATTTGCATGCTCTCTTTGATGCTGGATTTTATAAATCCATAAAAAATGCATACTTATCATGTGTATTGTATGGTTTTATGTTATTTGCGTGTTAAATATTGAGGCTGAATCTGCAGTTCATAGTGTGAGTTCTGGTACCAACCCTTATGTATGGTAGTGAACCGTGGTGTTGGTAAAAAGAAGGACGAAGTAGATTGAATGCATTTGAAATGCGATCTAGTGTGGTAAGACTATGTATGATAGGTGTACAAATGTCGAAAATTAGAGCAGAGCGCAAGGCTGAGATAAGCATTATCGACAAAATTAAGAAATGTCTTTTACGATCGCGATGGTTCGGTCATGTAGAGCGAATGGATGATGAAAGAACGGCTAAAAAAATATATGATGCGACTGTGCCCGGATGTAGAAATCGAGAGGGGCCGAGAAAGACATGGCATGATCAAGTAAAACAAGTGGCATGTAAGAATTCTGAATAATCGACGTGCGTGCATGAGAAGATGTATGGAAGTGGAGGAAGCAAGAGAAGTGTGCCAGACAGAGTGGTGTGGAGTTCTATCCTCTCTTCCTACCCCTTCGGAAAATGGCGTGATGGTTAGTTAGTTAGTTTTACCCAGCCAATGACAGGTCATAAGCCCTTTAAAACGCCAAGATATCCCATATTCCCTTCCAAACTTCTCGCCTCTGTTAAGATGTCAAATTGTAATTGTTAGCCCGTAATGGGTGAAATCCAGTTTTTGTCTACAAGTATTTTGACACACTCAAAATGTTGTTTAGGAAATGTTAATTTACGTTTAGCTATTTCCTTTATCGGATATTTACTCGGTTAAAACAAAAATGCCGGCTTTATAACTCCTGCATCACACCTGTTCTCCTCTACGGCTGCGAATCGTGGCACCTAACCAGGGCCCAAGACAGCAGACTTCTGAGTTTTGAGAGTAGGTGTCTTAGAAGAATTTTAGGTGTGAGGTGGTTCGACTTTGTAAGGAACACAGAGGTGAGGCAACGGACCACAGCAACCCTTGGTATCTACTGTCATCCGGCGAAGGCGTTTCGGCTGGCTGGGCCATATACTACGTATGCCTCCCCGAGAGCCTAAACCGTGCTTGCCTATTTTACAAGGCATCAGGTTCTCGGCGTCCGGGTCGTCCACTGTTCGGCAGTTCGTCGGCGGTTTGGCGTCAGAGCTGCGGGACGTGACTTGTACTTGGGAGGATGCGCGCGAGCTGGCGGCCGATCGCTTGGCCTGGAGGCAGTCTGTGGATTCCAATATGTTCCACATAGGGAGCGGATATGGTATGAGATTGATGATGATTCCCTTTTATCGTTCAAATCTCTCTTCTCGCTATAGTTTCCTATTGGTTTCCGAGTGCATTGCTGTCCAGGTTTCATCTGGTCTGTACTGACCCGCACAACACCGAGACAGTTACCACTACACGCTCAGGCCACCACACCACCCGGCACGAGATATACGTACACGATATATTAACATGTATAATAACGGCGGAGCACGACGGGCCGCGGAGAACATATTTCCCATAATGGCGCCTTCGGAAAAGTCGAGCGCGGAGCAAAAAAATTCACAGCAAAAATGCGAGCCGAACCGCCAGCCATTTCGGTAGACAATATTACGTAAACTTGGGAATTTAGCATTAAAATGTATGGTGATCACGAATGAAACGACTGACACATTAACGTATCACGTTGAACAACTGTATCACACACTTTAACTGTATCACGTTGAAAAAACTGTCACTTAAACTGTATATCACGTTGAAGCTACTGTCACTTTAACTGTGATCACGTTGAACAACTGTCACTTTAACTGTATCTCGTTGATCAACTGTCACTTTGTAACTGTATCACGTTGAACAACTGTCACTAATTTAACTGTATCACGTTTGACAACTGTCACTTTAACGGTATCACGTTGAACAACAGTTACTATAACTGTGATCACGTGGAACAACTGTCACTTTAACTGTAGTCCCGTTGAACAACTGTCACTTTAACTGTATCACTTGAACACTGTCACTTTAACTGTATCACGTTGAACAACTGTCACTTTAACTGTATCACGTTGAACAACTGTCACTACTTAACTGTATCACGTTGAACAACGGTCACTTTAACTGTATCACGTTTGAACAAACTGTACTTTAACTGTATCACGGTTGAACAACTGTCACTTTTAACTTGTATCACGTTGAACAACTGTCACTTTAACTGTATCACGTTGAACAACTGTCACTTTAACTGTATCACGTTGAACAACTGTCACTTTGATTGTATCACGTTGAAGTGTCAACTTGTTTAGAAAATTTAAGCCTTGTTATTCGACATTTTGGACGTGTCCAAAATACGTGTGTCACAAATCTGGATTGTTATCCCAAGACAGGCTTAACCCCAGCCAATGACAGGTCAAGAAAGCCCTGTAAACGCTCGAATATCCATATTCCTGATTTTGAAAATATGCTACCTCATCTCTGTATGGGATATAAAATGGAAATATATACCTTGTTATTCGGATTTGCAGCCTCGAAAAGTAAAGTGACGTTCATTGTATACATCCCACTAAACATAATAAAACGGAATTTTTTTCGAGAAATGACACTGTCAAATAGGTAACGTTTACATTTGATACCGTGGTTGCCGAGCGGAAGGCGGCAGTGTGGCAAAATTAAAAAATAAGTTATTTCAATTTATTAACCCTTCAACCGGAAGATGACTCTCATTAATTCATAGCGTTTTGGGAATTTGATCGCGTGAATTCCGAATTAAATATTGACGCAGATTAACTTAGTTCTAGCGATAATGTTGACTATACGCACTAAGTTGAAATCCCAAAAGTAACAAATCATTGTTATCTTCAAAAAGCCTTTCATGCATGAATCAAAGTGTTTGAGCTCGTTATCAAAAGTTCTGTTGTGAGGCTGTTACATTTAATAGTTATTATTATGAAAGCTAGAAAATGTAACATTTTTATAGTTACAGTATAGCCACGATATAACGGTTAATATGTAAAAAAGTGATAGTGCCATAATTTTGAGAACTACTAATTCTAAAAAACACGTTTGCTCAGATACATTTTTGCTATACTAGAGAATTATGTAGAGTTTTTTTGCTATACCAGAGTTGACCAAAGAATTAAATATAATGTTGCTAATGAAATTAAACAAAATTGTTAAATCGATATTTCCAAGATATTTGCAAAACAAATAAAAAAAAACAATGACTTTTTTTATAAAATATGCAACAAAGAGGTTCAAAAAATATAAGATTAGAAAAGAAAAGAAATGCTTTGTCACAGAATGTCTAATGTTTAAAAAGTATGAGAAGATATTCCAGATGAAATAAGAAATGAACAAAAATGTAAAGTTTTATTATGGTTAAAGTAAAAAATATATGTGTGAAAAATATTAGTGTAGGTATTAATATTATAGCTTAATTGAAAAATCTATAATTGTAGGATAAGAATACTAGGGAAAAAAATGAAGTGTTATTAAAGAGGTAAAAATTATCAAAATTAAAAAAATATCTATCGCAATAATAATAATTAAACTTACAAATTTCTCGTCTCTGTTGAGATGTCAAATTGTAATTATTAGCCCGTAATGGGTGAAATCCAGTAAGTATTTGGACACACTCAAAATGTTGTTTATAAAAATTAGCTGGTAAAAGTTATAAGCATAACAAACTGAAGATTCATCTTCAGGCGTTTCCTAGTAGGTGGATATAATTCGATAAGAATCTCACTTGCAATCATAAAGGTTTCTGCTAAAATGCTTTGCAATTTTCTCAATGGATGACAGAGAGTGTTCACATGTGAAGCGTCGCGCCATTTTACTGTATATTGGCGGATATCAAATACTAGGTGAAATGGGGAATGTTGGAATACATCAAAAGGCCACTTAACCCAGCCAATGACAGGTCATTAGCCCTGTAAACGCCTAGATATCCATATTCCCTTCCAAATTTCTCGTCTCTGTTGAGATGTCAAATTATAATTATAATTAATTACGGTATGCATCATAACTTTATTGTACAAAAAATATCTGTACTGATAAATACGAATTTTGCTATTCGAATATTATTTAAATTCAACCCCTCTGAAATGGACGCAGGGTCGTTTTATTAATAAGTCGTTATGGCGAAAAAAACCCGGGCAAAAAGTTCTCGTATTTATTATGACGTCTGGGATCGGGCGCAGCGGCGGGAAGACATACAAGATGGAAATAAAAAATGGAACGTATGCCAAAAACAAACAGCGGAAACTAAACAGCGCTGGAAAATATGCACAAATTATCCGCTGCGAATATTTTTATATCGCTCCGTTTTCAGATAAGATGCGAAATTTCTGTGAAAAAACGGGTTTTAGTCTAATTACATTATTGAATTGAAATTTTCCTTTCAACCGCGTACATATTTTTCAAATCAATCGAAGAAGTATATGGACCCAAAATCAGATGAATGAACTTAACTATCTAACTAAACTAACTAACCATCACGCCATTTCTCCGAAGGGGTAGGCAGAGAGGATAGAACGCCACACCACTCTGTCCTGGCATACTTTCTCTTGCTTCCTCCACATTCATACATCTCCTCATGCACGCACGTCGATTATTCCGACTTCTTAACATGCCCACTTTCAATCACTCGTTTTACTTGATCATGCCATGTCTTTCTCGGCCTTCCTCGACTTCTACAACCAGGCACAGTCGCATCATATATTTTTTTTAGCCGTTCTTTCATCATCCATTTGCTGTACATGACCGAACCATCGTATAAGACCTTTCTTAATTTTGTCGATAAATGCTTATCTCAGCCTTGCATTCTGCTCTAATTTCAACATTAGTGCACCTATCATACATGGTTTTAACCACACATTCGCCTGAGAGATCGCATTTCAACTGCTATTCAATTTTACTTTCATTTACTTAATTATTATGAAATTAAAATCAACTTTAGTTTTAAAACTACTTTTTTATTTTTTTAAATAACATTGGATAGTTTGAATAATTAAGCGTTTTAAAAAAAATAAAATTGTTTGAAAGAAGAATTAGTTCAACGTCTGTTCTCATAAATCTGTCAACTTTGTATTTCTAAGTGTCTACATCCCAATGCTCCGATCATGTGTTTCTTCCCCGACTTCACTCCCCTCTCCACCCCTTATCCCAGTACCTGGTCAACCAACTTCGATACATTTTTTTAGTTAGCGACTTATTACTCAATTTTAAATTATTTTTATACAAAGCCCTGACGAAGGAGTAGTGTCTCCGAAACCGGTTGGCGTGTTAAAAAATAAAAAAGTAGTTTAAAACTAAAGTTGTTTAATTTCATAATTATGGAAAACTACAAAGTGAGTGCTGTACATGTATGTACTATAACATTCCCATTTCCGCTTATTAGCGAATATCCACACCAGGTAACATTTTTGATCTTGTATGTTACGAATCGAGAATAAAATCCAGATTTGTGTACAAGTATTTGAACACGCCCAAAAATGTTGTAAATATTATTAAGTACTTGAAAGTGGACATGTGAAAAGTCGAATAATCGGCGTATGTGCGTGAGAAGATGTATGAAGGTAGAGAAGCAAAGGGAGTATGTCGGGACAGAGTGGTATGGCGTTCTATCCTCTCTGCCTACCTGCCTGTTAGTTAGTTAGTTAGATATCCCAACAGAGACAGAGCAACTCTGGAAACGAATGTGGATTGTCTAGGCGTTTACAGCGCTTACGACCTGCCATTGGCTGGGTTAAGTGGACATTCCCCGAGGAATCGAGTCGTGTCGAAGTGGGGATTCGAACCGACGATCTCTGGACTCAGAGACCGCGACGCTACCCACTGGGCCACCACCCGTTCTAAAATGTATCTTCAATTTATCTGCTCTCATATTTAACCAGTAAATTGTTTTGTTGTGTTTTTTTTTTTTTGTTTTTTTTGGTAATATCGATTAAATATGATATTAGTCCAGCATGGGTAGGTATTATCCAGTAATTTTTCTACAAGTATATGCACACATTCAAAGATTATAACCTATTTGTTGTCGTTTTGACTATCATGAGCGGCCAAGCTACTCCTGGGTTGGCTTTAATACTTTCTAATTCATTTACTGTTCCTTTCTGAATCTTAACTTAAACCTGTTGGTGTATTTAAAAAACGAATAATACTCTAATATGACAGCCCCTTCCACTGTTAATTGGGGCCGACTCTGGTTGGTTTGGGTGATGGAAACAATGATAATTATAATACATATGCCGAGACAGTGGAGTGGGGCAATGAAAGCATTTGTTCGCGTACATAACGTAAATTCATCCGTATTTTTATCACACTAACAATCTTAAAATCGCGGTTAGCTTTGTTGAAAAAATCGGTAAGTTGGCTGGACTGAAAAAAGACTCAATAGTCTTTAAAGCATCTAAGGAAAGGGTGGGGCTTTCAACTCTAATGTGAATGTTTTCATCCTGTTTCAGATCCCAGGCGTTGGACGAAAGACTATACTTGACCCAGTCCGAGATATACCAAGTGGCCTGGCATCCTGGCTCTAATACGTACACTCATCTCATCATCCTTGTGGCTGATAATACATTCAGGTGAGAGTCTTAACGAGAGTACGCGCTATACAGGGTTAATTTTTTAGTCAGTTAACAAAAAAAAACCCTGAATTCAGTATAGTGTTAATAGGACTTTTTATTTTTACGAACCGTCCCAAGAATGTAATCTATGTAACCCTTATTCCAATATAAATTTTTTTTATTTTAATGATTTCAAAAATTACACATTAATATACGAAGAATCTTTACCTTATCAGGATTTAACACTTATTTTTTTATTCGTTAAAATTAATAACATTATTGAACTATGCCATTAAATATTATTTAGAATTATCACTAACTAAATCCAAATTGATTTTTTCAAATTGAATTTATAACACTTTTAGGAGAAAAACCAAATACAAGAGAGGAATTATTACGATTACTATAATTACTAGTATCAGAAAATATCTACATTTATGGGACCACTAACCGAGGAAACGAAAGAGAGCGTTCTTTTGTTAGTCGGGTTTATATAATACCATATGACGTCATCAAATTTAGAATTTGGAATTGTCTTTTTTTGAATTTCCTTTTGAAGGTAGGTATTTTTCCACACTATTTATATCTTTTTTTTGTATTCTTCCTTGACGCTACATCCCAGGGTGAGATTTAATATACAAAATATACTTAGTTTAATCATTTTTTACGTTTTTTAGGTCAATAATTAAAACCTGTAAATTAAAGTTACGGGAAAAAAAAAGTACCTAACGGAAAAGATGTGTCCTCCATTCATGACTACTGATAATATCCTTGTAATTCCCCAGATATATGACGTGCGCGTGGGTCGCTGCGTGCGCGTGGTGTCGCTCGGCCGGCGCTGCGCCCCCGCGGGCGCTCCGCCTCGGCCGGCCCTGGGGCGAGGCCAGCGTCGCCTTCACCCCTGGCGCCCCCGCGCGTGGGGCCCGCGGGCCGCGCCCTCCTGTGGCCGGCTCTGGTGCTGCGGGGCAATGGGGACGTGTGTCTACTAGACGTAGGGTTGGATGGTGAGGGGTAAGACGTTTCAGTTGTGCTGTATATATTTAATTATATTTTATTCTTGTACACACAGTGCTATGTTTAGTACAATTAACAGAATTTTCAATTAAGGAACATATAGAACATAACACCAATTACGTGGACAACACTATGTACAAGACAAAATTACTTAAGACGTGAAGTGGTTAAGTTATTGTCATGTGTATGTGTGTTGTTGAATGTGGTGGAGTGTGGTGTATGTGTTGGGAAATCTGAATAATTAAACGCAGGAGAGGATAAGTAAAGAGAAAGAGGATACCGCCGTCCTGGCAGACCGTCGATGACCATCCTACGGGTGTGTTCGGAGGGAGCTGATAGATGCGGCCTGACGTAAAATTGATAAAAAAATTATTTCAACGTGTTTTCCAAATTTGCTTTCTTTAAGGATAGTATTGTTTTGACTAAATACATGATATTTAATATTAATGTGCAAAAAAAACTGAAAAAAAAATCAACTTCATACTCAATTTTCTCGAAAACTAAGGGGTAAATAAAAAAAAAAAATCTTCAAAATCGACTCCAAATATTATGTAAAATCACTGGTTTCCCGCTTGTACATCGAGTTTTGTTACACCCTGTATATGTATCTGTACTGCAATATTCCGTCTGGAATATTGAATAATATGCTTACAGTAGATGTTATTTTATTATATTTCAAAAATTAAGTTGAATGTAACGCAAGGAATTACATAATTTTGTACGATAATACTAGTTTTTTATCAATCAAATTGCAAATACTTTCTTCAAAACATATTGTTTTTTTTTCTCCACCGCATCACCAAAGGTTTATGGTCCTCTTCCCATGTACCCTCCAGCTGATGACAACTACGGGGTGGAGTCCTGCTCTATCATATCTTTGGGGGCGCACATGGTGTGCGTGGCGACCTGTGGCGGCACCTGTACCACTGCATATTGCTTCCCGATGAACAAGATAATGAGAAGGTATTATTATTATTATTATGGATAATTTATATAGCGCCGTTTTTGTATAAATATACCTCAAGGGCGCCTTAAATATTGAATATTAACGGCTCGGGAAATTTAAAGTGAGTGAAAAACTCAATTTCTCAGTAGAAAAATACCATTATCAAAATTTATCAAAAGATTTTGAGAACATATAGGTCTCTTAATTTTCTTTCGAAACATCACTTCACCTCTCACTGTTGCGCACTTCTGGTGGGAGAGCATTCCAAGCCACAGGCCCGCAACCGCAAAAGCGCACTCTCCCAAATTTTGTGCGCTGATTACCGATCGGGTAACTAAAACCCTGCCTATAGCTGTAGATGTAGCTGAATTAAGTGTGAGAGATGTCTCTCAGCTAGTTCATCTGGAATGCAAAGCTCTTTTAAATACTCTGGAGCGGCATCATGCATGGCTTTGTACATTAGCCAACAGAGTTTGTATTTCTACCCTTTGTGGAAAGCGCAGCCAGTGCAGTTTCTTTAGCTGTGGAGTGATGTGGTCGAACTTAGTAAATTCCGAAAATAAGTCTAGCTGCAGCGTTCAATACTGATTGTAGGCGAGTCATTTTATTCATTGGTAGTCCGGCGTATATATCTGGCTGGGATACTGCCCTCCAACTATTTTGCTTTTTCCTACTGTTGCAATATAGTTTAATACTTCTTACTCAAGGGATGCAGAATACATAAGACAATACATTGATTCCATTTTTCATATTTAATTGCTGAAATGGCATGAGAAGATGCAACCATCTTAACTGACTCAAGTAGTGGTCTGGATTCCAGTACCCCGTAGGTTGAGAATAATGACGTCTGTTCCTTAGTATCACCACAAAACTAACTATTTATTTATTATTTTATTTATTTATTTATTTATTTATTTAAAAGATATAAGAACATAACTGAAAAATCCAAATCAGTTTGTTTTCTTTTTAATACAATTAATACAGCAATAGATATAAAAGGTATAGCAAAAAACAGAAAATAGACATTACAAATAATTACAGTAGTTTAAGTAGTAGTAATTACAAATTAGAGAAAAGTGCTGCTCCTGACTGAAGAGTCCACTGTGTCGTGAAATAAGTCGACATCCGAGGGTGAATGCGATTAAGTAACAAGATTTGCTCTAACCAACAGGCATAACCATTGGCAGTTGGTTTCTGCATATTTGGCAGGTAAAACAATCGATGCGGTCTTTGTCGAAGATAATTCTTATCAAGGTACGAACAGACCTACATCCATCAAAATTTCGATTATGTAAAATTGGGAAACC